>JABBCR010000764.1:0-258668 GCA_014849445.1 Cercopithecus mona | reverse complement strand
GCAACCTCCGCCTCCCGGGTTCAAGCAATTCTCCTGCCTCAGTCTCCCGAGTAGCTGGAACTACAGGCATGTGCTACCACACCTGGCTAATTTTTGTTTTTTTGTTTTTTTGTTTTGAGATGGAGTCCCGCTCTGTCTCCCAGGCTGTAGTGCAGTGGTGCGATCTCAGCTCACTGCGAGCTCCGCCTCCCGGGTTCACGCCATTCTCCTGCCTCACCGTCCCAAGCACACACCTGTGGACAGAGTGGTGCACAAGCAAAAGCTCACACATCACACTCCACGCTCACATTTGTCAACTTCATTATTTTTTTTACTTAGTTGTTTTAAAATTATTTGCATTTACAGTATTAAGTAGAAGTCTGAAATTAAAATATATTAGTTTATGGGTAAGTTTGTCTACGCTCACCATGATCAAATAAACATTTTGGTGCAAATGAATGTAACTACGTTGTTAGGAAATTCACTATGTCAAATAAAAATGGTATTTTTTCCTGGCTCTGTGTTGAATCATCTGTAATGCATGCCAATAAAATCCTTTTTAATTAAAGGGATTTTTTTAAGTTGGCACATAATAGCTGTTTATATTTATGGGATATAGTGTGATATTTCAATACATGTGTGCCATGTGGTATGAACAAGTCAGAACAATGAACAAATTCATGAATTCAGACACTAACATTTCTTTGTGTTGGTAGCATAGAAAATCCTCTCTTCTGACTGCTTGTAAACATAAAATGTACGATATATTGTTAACTGTAGTCACCCTACTGCGCTGAAGGACACTAGAGTGTACCCCTCCTGTCTACCTGTAATTGTGCGTTTGTTAACAAACCACTTCTTATCTCTCAGTCTCCTCCCATTCCCGGCATCTCATAACCGCTACTCTCCTATTTACTTCTAGAATATCAACTTTTGAAAATTTCCACATAACACTGAGAAGGGCGGTATTTATTTTCTGTGTCTGTCTTGTTTCACTCAACATAATGGTGCCCAGTTCCATCCATTTTTCTTCAAATAGCAGAATTTCATTTTTAAGACTGAATAATATTCCCTTGTGTAAATATGTCACATTTTATTTATCCTTTCATTGTTGATGGGTGCATATGTTGATTTCATATCTAAGCTATTTTGATTAGTGCTGCAATAAACATGGGTGTACATGTGTCTCTTCAATATTAGTTTTTTCTTTTAATTACTTAAATAGATATATACTCAGCAGTTGGATTGCTGAATTATATGGTGGTTCTATTTTTTCCCATGATGGCTGTACTAATTTATATTTCCACCAGTGGCCTATAACAGTCTCCCTTTCTATGCATCCTGGCCAGCTTCTGTTACTTACTTGCTTACTTATTTATTTAGTTAGTTTTGCATTTCTAACTTTCTAGCAAAGATGAGGATGAAAAGACACCTCATTGTGAATTTGCATTTTCCTGAATATTATCTACGTATGATCTGTTTGCCCTTTGCATGTCTCTTTTTTTCTTTTTTTTGACGGGAGTTTCACTCTTGTTGCCCAGGCTGGAGTGCAATGGTGCGATCTTGGCTCACTGCAACCTCCGCCTCCCGGGTTCAAGCGATTCTCCTGCCTCAGCCTCCTGAGTAACTGGGATTACAGATGTGCACCACAACGCCCAGGTAATTTTGTATTTTTAGTAGAGACAGGGTTTCTCTATGTTGGTGAGGCTGGTGTCAAATTCCCGACTTCAGGTGATCCGCCCACCTCGGCCTCCCAAAGTGCTGGGACTACAGACGTGACCCACAGCACCCGGGTTTGTCCAGGCTTTTTCGGTCCTTCAGAGAATTGAACAGTCATCTCCTCCCCTGTTCTCACCAATTTTCATATTTGTGTGTGACCCTTGAGAATGTCATTGCCATGTCTCTACATAATAGGAGTCCAATCTGGCATGAAGCTGATGTGCTGGGTGTGTCAGTGTAGAACTGGGCAAAGAAACTGCCTGCATACATGAACTGTTGCATTATCCAGGCCTGGAGCCTCTCATGTCTAGGCTTTGCATTTTATCTGTGATTTTCTCTGTTGTTGTCAGTACAAAGGTTATTTTTAACTTTCTACTGAAATAGCCTCACATAATAATCTAGAGGCATAAAGATTAAAAAATAACTTATTTGGAAATTAACCCAGGTTCCAGGTGAGGCCATAGTTAGTTTGTGGTGATAGTGAGACAGGGAGAAGTATGGCTGGAAACTATGACTGTGCTCATAAATGCTTCATGTTAATAGGGAAGACCCTGGACATACAAGGGAATTATACACTCCCGCTGATAACCTCGACCTAATATAATTTTGTGAATCATGCTCAACAATAAAACTCTAGGTTTTTGACTAAAATTGATGTTACTAATGTAAGCTTTTCCTTAGAACACAGTCCTCTATCTGATGTAAAATCAGCCCGGATGGCAGAAGTGATTATATTTATTAGAATTTTCCAATTTGTCAAACTAGAAAATAAACACGTTTGAGGGCAGTGCATGGCATTGGGCTGCTTTGTGAACAAAAGAGCATCTCACATACTCTGGAACACCCATCAAAATGGACAAGTTAGGGAACTCTTAGATGCATTCCTTTATCCCAGATTCTGGGCAAATATAAAGGCGGAATTCAATGCAAAAAGTGGTAACACTGAAGCTAAGAAAACTGCTGCCCCAGGTCATATCCTCAGAAGAGAAAACTGCTGAGAGAGTCACAGATGTTATCACAAATATCAATGCTTAGCCCCTGATTTTAAATAAAAATGAATGAAAATATCTAGTTATCATCTTTGCTTAGATAATTTGTGCCATATTATTACAAACGAATATTTTTTGTATTTCAACTCTACAATTTATAGACAAATTGGTTATCCGATTAAATGAAACTTTGAGGAATCAGCAGAGGTTGATTCTTGATGAGGTGTGATGAGCTAGCCACAAAATCCTGGGAGAATCCTAACATTGGGACCGAGACAGAATCGAGCCACAGGGCCCTTTGGACACATTTAGGTAAACTTTCCTCTATTTCCACCCTTAAGGGGATGTGAATATATTTTATTTATCATTTATCTGTGTTCTCTGTGTCTTGAAATAATTCTTTGACAAAAGGCTTCAGCCCTTTCAGTTGATTAAAAGCTTCTGCATTTTGTGTTTTAGCCTGTGACCTGCCAGATTTTGCATGAACTGAGTGAAGCCTGGGTAGATACAAGAGAGAAGGGATAAAGAGAGGTGGATTACTGAATTCAGATATATAGTTATATAGGAGAAATAAAACCTAAATGTCTGATAGATCAGTAAGGTGACTATAGTTAACAATAATATAATGTATGCATTAAAATAGCTAGAAAACAGTCATTCCAATGTTTAACATGATAGATATATCAATCCTGATCTGATCTTTACACGTTTATAAATGTATCAATATATTACATGTTCCCATAAAATATGTTTATCTATTATGTGCCAATAAAATAAATAAATAATCTTTGTGGCATGTTTTACAAAAATGTTAAAAAGCTCTTCAGTTTATATAAAAATACAAAGTCTTCAAATAGCCAAAGTAACCTCGAGCTAATATTATTTGTTATGAGTTGTGCCTCAAAAGTAAAACTCTAGGTTAATGACTGTAAATTGCTGTAAGCTTTCATTTAGCATATAGTCCTCTATATAATGTAAAATCAGCCCAGGTGGCAGAAGTAATTGTATTTATTAGAATTTCCAATTTGTCAACGTAGGAACTACACAGGTTTTAGGGCAGTGCATAACTTCGGGATGCTTTGTAAACAAAAGAGCCTCTCACATATTCTGGAACACTCACCAAAATGGGCAAGTTAGGGAACCCTTAGAAGCACTCTTATATCCCAGATTCCTGGCAAATGTAAAGGTGGAAGTCAACGCAAAAGAGGTGACACTGAAGCTAAGAAACCTGCCACACCAGATCATATCCTCAGAAGAGAAAACTGCTGAGAGAGTCACAGATGCTATAAAAAATTTCAATGCTTAGCCCCTGATTTTAAACAAAAATGAATGAAAACATCTAGTTATTGACTTTGCTTAATTTGTGCCAGATTATTATGAATGAATGTTTGTGGTATTTTGACCTACATTTTATAGACAAATTGGTTATCAGATTAAACACAAACTTTGGGGAAACTTAGAAAAGACAGCAAAGGTTAATTCTTGATGAGGTGTGACCAACTAGCCAGAAAATCCTGGGAGAATCCTAACATTGGGACCGAGACAGAATCGAGCCACAGGGCCCTTTGGACACATTTAGGTAAACTTTCCTCTATTTCCACCCTTAAGGGGATGTGAATATATTTTATTTATCATTTATCTGTGTTCTCTGTGTCTTGAAATAATTCTTTGACAAAAGGCTTCAGCCCTTTCAGTTGATTAAAAGCTTCTGCATTTTGTGTTTTTAGCCTGTGACCTGCCAGATTTTGCATGAACTGAGTGAAGCCTGGGTAGATACAAGAGAGAAGGGGATAAAGAGAGGTGGATTACTGAATTCAGATATATAGTTATATAGGAGAAATAAAACCTAAATGTCTGATAGATCAGTAAGGTGACTATAGTTAACAATAATCTAATGTATGCATTAAAATAGCTAGAAAACAGTCATTCCAATGTTTAACATGATAGATATATCAATCCTGATCTGATCTTTACACGTTTATAAATGTATCAATATATTACATGTTCCCATAAAATAGGCATGTCTATTATGTGCCAATAAAATAAATAAATAATCTTTGTGGCATGTTTTTACAAAAATGTTAAAAAGCTCTTCAGTTTATATAAAAATACAAAAGCCCTTAAATAGCCAAAGTAATTTTGGGCAAAATTTAACTCATATTCTGTAATTTCAAAATCAAATCTATATAAATCAAAACCGTATAATGCTGACATTTAAACAGACATATAATCCAATGGAACATTGTTGACAACCTGGGAATCAACCCATTCCTTCCCAATAAACTGATCTTTGACAAATTGCCAAGGACACACAATAGAGAAAAAACAGTCTCTTCAACAAGTGGTGTGAAAACTGGGCATCCATATGTAGAAGAAAAAAAAATGGACCTTACCTCACACAATACAGAGAAATCAGGTAAAAACGGATTCAAGACTTAAAAAGACCTGAAAATGTGGTACAAAGGTATCCATGTATGGTTTCGAACAAAATGTAAATTAGTACAGCCATTATGAAAAACAACATGAAGATTACTCAGTGAATTGAACATCGAGTATATCCACTTGTGAGTATGCATCTAGAGAAAATAAAGAAGTGTGTCAAGTATATGTTCATTGTGAGACTATTCAATAGCCTAGATATGGAAAATAAGTCAATATCCATCTATGAACGAACAGACAAAATGTGGCTTATACACCTACATAAAAGTGAACGTTATTCAGCCTTTGAAAACAAGGAAATGAATGAAAACATCTAGTTATTGACTTTGCTTAATTTGTGCCAGATTATTATGAATGAATGTTTGTGGTATTTTGACCTACATTTTATAGACAAATTGCTTATCAGATTAAACACAAACTTTGGGGAAACTTAGAAAAGACAGCAAAGGTTAATTCTTGATGAGGTGTGACCAACTAGCCAGAAAATCCTGGGAGAACTCTAACATTGGGACCTAGACAGAAACCAAGCCGCAGGGCCCTGTGAACAGACTTAGGTCGGCTTTCCTCAGTTTCCGCCCCTGAGGGGGTGTAAATGTATTTTATTTGTCATCTATCTGTGTTCTCTGTGTCTTCCAATAATTCCTTGATAAAAGCCTATGGCCATTTCCGTTGATTAAAAACTTCTATATCGTGTGATTTTAGCCTGTGACCTTCCAGGCTTTGCATGAACTGAGTGAAGCCTGGGTAGATACAAGAGAGAAGGGGATAAAGAGAGGTGGATTACTGAATTCAGATATATAGTTATATAGGAGAAATAAAACCTAAATGTCTGATAGATCAGTAAGGTGACTATAGTTTACAATAATCTAATGTATGCATTAAAATATCTAGAAAACAGTCATTCCAATGTTTAACATGATAGATATATCAATCCTGATCTGATCTTTACACGTTTATAAATGTATCAATATATTACATGTTCCCATAAAATAGGCATGTCTATTATGTGCCAATAAAATAAATAAATAATCTTTGTGGCATGTTTTTACAAAAATGTTAAAAAGCTCTTCAGTTTATATAAAAATACAAAAGCCCTTAAATAGCCAAAGTAATTTTGGGCAAAATTTAACTCATATTCTGTAATTTCAAAATCAAATCTATATAAATCAAAACCGTATAATGCTGACATTTAAACAGACATATAATCCAATGGAACATTGTTGACAACCTGGGAATCAACCCATTCCTTCCCAATAAACTGATCTTTGACAAATTGCCAAGGACACACAATAGAGAAAAAACAGTCTCTTCAACAAGTGGTGTGAAAACTGGGCATCCATATGTAGAAGAAAAAAAAATGGACCTTACCTCACACAATACAGAGAAATCAGGTAAAAACGGATTCAAGACTTAAAAAGACCTGAAAATGTGGTACAAAGGTATCCATGTATGGTTTTGAACAAAATGTAAATTAGTACAGCCATTATGAAAAACAACATGAAGATTACTCAGTGAATTGAACATAGAATATACCCACTTCTGAGTATGCATCTAGAGAAAATAAAAGAAGTGTGTCAAGTATATGTTCATTGTGAGATTATTCCCAATAGCCTAGATATGGAAAGTAAGTCAATATCCATCTATGAACGAACAGACAAAATGTGGCTTACACCTACATAAAAGTGAACGTTGTTCAGCCTTTGAAAACAAGGAAATTCTTACTTTACAACACATAGAGAACATTATGCCAAGTGAAATAAGCCAGACACAGAAAGACAAATGCTGCGTGATCTCATTTATATGTAGAATCTAAAATATTCAAGCTCTCCGAAGCGGAGTAGAATAGTAGTTCCCAGGGATTGGAAGGAGGAAAAAATTGGGTGATGTTTGTCACAGGGTGAAAACATTAAGTCGATGTGGTTTGGCTCTGTGTTCCCACTCAAATCTCATGTCAAATTGTAATCTGTACGTGCTGAAGGAAGGACCTAATATAATGTAACTGGGTCATGGGTTGGTCTTCCTCTTTGCTGTTCTTGTGATAAAATTTTCAAGAGATCTGATGGTTTAAAAGTGTGGTGCCTCCCCCTTGCTGTGTCTCTCCTGCCATCATGTGAACAAGGCTCTTGCTTCCCCTTCACCTTCTGCCATCACTGTGTTTCCTGATGCCTCCCACTAACGCTTCCTGTTTAGCCTGCAGAACTGTGAGTCTACTAAGTCTCTTTTCTTCATAAATTACCCAGTCTCAGGTGGTTCTTTACAGCAGTGAGAAAGTGGACTGATACAGAAAATTTGCACCAGGAGTGGGCACTGCTATTAAGATGCCTGAAAATGTGAAAGTGACTTTGTAACTGGGTAATGGGTAGAGGTTGGAAAAGATTGGAGGACTCATGAGAAGACAGGAAGGTGTGGAAAAGTTTGAAACTTTGAAGAGGCTTGTTGGATGGTTTTGCCCAAAATGCTGATAGTGATATGGACAATAAAATCCAGGCTGAGGTGGTCTCAGATGAAGATGAAGGACTTCTTGCTAACCAAAGTAGAGCTTACACACTTTTAACTGAGATACTCCATTGGGGCTGAGCTCCCTCGTCAGACTTCTGCCTGAATATCTAGGCATTTTCATAGATCCTCTGAAATCTAGGAGGAGGTTCCCAAATCTCAACTCTTGCCTTATGCACACCAGGGAAGCAACCAAAGCTTAGAGATTTCACCTCCAATACTAGCTTTTGCCATATTGTATTTGGATGAGGCAGAACACTCAAAGAGATTCATGTATTATGCTCACTCCTGTCACCAACAGATTAAAGCTGCCATTCCGGTGTGTCTTTTTAACAGCCTTTTTACTATCGTTAGCCAGAAAAAAAAATGTATATATTGGAAAAAATAGAAAATAACTTCCCTTGAAACAGTGGAAGGAAGCTTATTGGATATTTTTATCAACACAGCAGTAAAACTCTGTGGAGTCAGTTCTTGGGATTATGTTTTACAACTAAATAAAGAATTAAAAATTCCACACAACTGGAATCTACTCCCACAGCGGGAATTTTGACCGACTTAATTTATATACAAGCTTCACTAAGAGGCACTCTCCTTTGGGATCCCAAACTTAAACAGATCTCTGTAACCTGCTGAAGTCTCAATGCACTTTGTCTCTAGATAGCCACAAATGCAAAAGCAAATTTTCTGTATTTGTGCATGAGTGATCTGGACACACCCTTGGCATTTTAACTGAATTTCACAGAAACATGATTACTTACTGGGAAATCGTATTTAATGACATTCAAAAATTCATCACCCTTGTGATGTGGTGACAATGGGTGCCTTGGAGAAATATGCTGATGCTTCACTTGAACGAGTTCTAGACTCCTCCCTTGACTTCATGGCTTCTCACTCAGTACAGATATATCTATGAACAAAACCCAACACTGATATCCAGCAGTTTCTCCTCTTGTGAAAATTATTTATTCTCTTTGTTGGCCTGACATTTGCACTTCCATGTTCTTTGCAGCACTACTCACAATAGCCCAGATATGAAAGCAACCTCAGTGTCTGCAGGTGGACACATGGATAGAGAAAATGTAATCTGTGTATGCAATAGAACATTATTCCATCATAAAACACAATATCCTATGATTTGAAACAATGTGAATGGAACTGGAAGTCATTATATTAAGTTAAATAAGCCAAGCAAAGAAAGATAAATATTGAATCTTCTTACTTTGATGTCAAAACTTCAAAACTAAGATAACTGTACCTCCTGAAGTTACAGAGCAGATTGTTGGTTACCAGAAGCCTGAATAGATACAGGACAGAAGGGGATAAAGAGAGGTCAATTACTGACTACAGATATACAGTTATATAGAAGAAATAAAACCTAATTGTTTGATAGATCAGTAAGGTGACTATAGTTAACAGTAATCTAATGTACACATTAAAATAGCTAGAAAAGGGTCATTCAAACTTGCCTGACATTAAAAGATACAAGTTTAATGTGATAGATATACCAATCCTGATCTGAACTTACACATTTATAAATATATCAATATATTACATGTTCCCATAAAATATGTTTATCTATTATGTACTAAGAAAATAAACAATCTCCATGGCATGATTTAAAAAATAAAAAACGCTCCAATTGATACAAAAATAAAAAGTCTTCAAATAGCCAAAGTAATTTTGGGCAAAAATAAGAAAGTTGAATATATTATATTCTATAGTTTCAAAATCAAATCTATATAAATCATAAAATATGGTGTTGACATTTAAACTGACATATAAACCAACAGAACATTAGAGACAACCTGGAAGTCAACCTATTTCTTTCCAATAATCTGGTCTTTGCCGTGTTGCAAAGACCACACACTAGAGAAAGGACCGTCTCTTCAACAAGTGGTGTGAAAACTGGGCATTCACATGCAGAAGAAAAAAATGGACCTCACTTCACACAACACATAGAAATAAACTAAAAATGGATTTAAGACTTAAACATAGACCTGAAAATGTGCTACAGAGTGATTTGTGCATGGTTTGCAAGAAAATGTAAATTAGTACGGCCATTATAAAAAACAACATGAAGATTGTTCAATGAATTGAACATCGAGTATATCCACTTGTGAGTATACACCTAGAGAAAATAAAGTGAGTGTGTCAAATATATGTTCATTGTGAGACTACTCATAATAGTCTTGATGGGGAAAATAAGTCAATGTCCGTCTGTAAATGAACAGATAAAATGTGGCTTATACACACATAAAATTGAGTATTAGTCACCCTTTAAAAACAAGGAATTTATTACATTAGCAACAACGTAGAGAGCATTATGCTAGGTAGAATAAGCCAGACGCAGAAAGACAAATGTTGCATGACCTCATTTATACGTAGAATCCAAAATATTCCAGCTTTCAGAAGCAGAGTAGAATAGTAGTTCCCAGGGGCTGGGAGGAGGAACAAATTGGGTGATTTTGGTCAACGGGTAAAAGCTTTCAGTTATGCAGGTTGAAATGGTTTGGCTCCGTGTTCCCACTCAAATCTCATGTCAAATTGTAATCTGTACGTGCTGAAGGAAGGACCTAATATAATGTAACTGGGTCATGGGTTGGTCTTCCTCTTTGCTGTTCTTGTGATAAAATTTTCAAGAGATCTGATGGTTTAAAAGTGTGACACCTCCCCGCTCACATGCTCTCTCTCTCCTACCACCATGTGAAGAAGGTTCTTCCTTCCCCTTCGGCTTCTGCCATCACTGTGTTTCCTGACGCCTCCCACTAATGCTTCCTGTTTAGCCTGCAGAACTGTGAGTCTACTAAGTCTCTTTTCTTCATAAATTACCCAGTCTCAGGTAGTTTTATATTTGGGTGAAAATGGACTAAAACACAGGTTGAAATAGTTCTAGAGATCAAACATACAGCAATGTGACTATACTAATGAATACTGTATAAACGTATCTTTCGCCAGAGAGTAAATCTTGGTGTTTTTTCCTCACACACACAATAAAAAAGGCATGAAATGATAACTCTCTGAGATGATAGGTATGCCAATTACCTTGATCATGATGTGCATTTCCCCAAGTATATCAAGACATCAAGTGATGTACCTTAAATACATACAATTTTATTTGTCGGTGATAGCTCCATAAAGCTGAAAAGTTATAATGCATATATTAACACATATTTTATCAAAAACATGTGAGAATATAAACAGAATACTTGTATGAAGATATTCATAATAGTCTTGATGGGAAAATAAGTCAATGTCCATCTGTAAATGAACAGATAAAATGTGGCTTATACACACATAAAATTGAGTATTAGTCACCCTTTAAAAACAAGGAATTTATTACATTAGCAACAACGTAGAGAGCATTATGCTAGGTAGAATAAGCCAGACGCAGAAAGACAAATGTTGCATGACCTCATTTATACGTAGAATCCAAAATATTCCAGCTTTCAGAAGCAGAGTAGAATAGTAGTTCCCAGGGGCTGGGAGGAGGAACAAATTGGGTGATTTTGGTCAACGGGTAAAAGCTTTCAGTTATGCAGGTTGAAATGGTTTGGCTCCGTGTTCCCACTCAAATCTCATGTCAAATTGTAATCTGTACGTGCTGAAGGAAGGACCTAATATAATGTAACTGGGTCATGGGTTGGTCTTCCTCTTTGCTGTTCTTGTGATAAAATTTTCAAGAGATCTGATGGTTTAAAAGTGTGACACCTCCCCGCTCACATGCTCTCTCTCTCCTACCACCATGTGAAGAAGGTTCTTCCTTCCCCTTCACCTTCTGCCATCACTGTGTTTCCTGATGCCTCCCACTAACGCTTCCTGTTTAGCCTGCAGAACTGTGAGTCTACTAAGTCTCTTTTCTTCATAAATTTCTCAGTCTCAGGTAGTTCCTTATATTTGGGTGAAAATGGACTAAAACACAGGTTGAAATAGTTCTAGAGATCAAACATACAGCAATGTGACTATACTAATGAATACTGTAAAACGTATCTTTCGCCAGAGAGTAAATCTTAGGTGTTTTTTCCTCACACACACAATAAATTAAAGGCACAAAATGATAACTCTCTGAGATGATAGGCATGCCAATTACCTTGATCATGATGAGCATTTCCCCAAGTATATCAAGACATCAAGTGGTGTACCTTAAATACATACAATTTTATTTGTCGGTGATAGCTCCATAAAGCTGAAAAGTTATAATGCATGCTTACGTTAACACATATTTTATCAAAAACATGTGAAAATATAAACAGAATAACTTGTATGAAGATATTTATAATAGTTTTGTTTATGATATTTTCATTGGAAACAAATTTAAATTCCATCAACAGGAAAATGGGTATATATATAGTCACTTATTCACTTAATGAACCAATTTATTTATTTAATAAACTGTCATTTATTAATGTAATGGACTGATTCAGACATGAAATACCTACATGTGTATGAGTACATACGTATGTATTTATACATGATGACAAAACCTTGATAGATGCAATTACATGAATGAACCTCACAAATAGCAAAAGTAGCCCCTTACAAAAAATGATCTATAATATTTGATTCCATTTATATGAACTTCAAAACAAGAAAAATGGAGCTATAGTGACCGAAATCAGAAGATTTTTCTATTTGCATTTCTGTAATGATTAATGATGCTTAGCATTTTAAAAATATGTTTGCTGGTCACCTGTATGTATTCTTTTGTGAAGTGTCTGTTTGTGTCATTTGCCCATGTATTAGTCCATTTTCAAATTGCTGATAAAGACACAACCGAAACTGGGAAGAAAAAGAGTTTTAATTCGACTTACATATCCACGTGGCTGGGGAGGCCTCAGAAGCATGGCAGGAGGCAAAAGGCACTCCTTAGCTGGTGGTGGCAAGAGAAAATGAAGAAGAAGCAAAAGCAGGAACTGCTGATAAACCCATCAGATCTCGTGAGATTTATTCACTATCACGAGAACAGCACAGGAAAAATGGGCCCCCATGATTCAATTACCTTCCCCTGGGTACCTCCTACAACATGTGGGAATTCTGGGAGATAAAATTCAAGTTGAGATTTGGGTGGGGACACAGACCAACAATATCAGCCCATTTTTAATAGGGTTATTGGTTTTTGCTTCTTGATTTGCATTTAAATTTCCTATAGATTCTGGATATTGGGACTTTCTTGGATGCAACATTTGTGAATATCTTCTAACATTTTGTAGGTAGTCTCATTATTCTGCTGATAGTTTTGTTTGATTGTTTGTTTGTCTGTTTGTTCATTTTGCTGAGTGGAAACTCCTTAGTTAATTAGGTCCCACTTGTCTATTTTTGTTTCTGTTGCAATCGCTTTTGGATACTTAGCCAAAAATTCTTTGTCAAAGCTGGGGTCGAGAAGAATATTTCCTAGGTTGTCTTCAAGGATTTTATGGTTTGAAGTCTTACATTTAAATAGTTCATCGATTTTGAGTTAATTTTACATATGTTGAAGGTAGACGTCCGGCTTCAATCTTCATCTTATGGCTAGCCAGTTGTCCCAGCACAATTTGTTGAACAGCACCATTTATTTACTTCCTTACTGCTTGTTTTCGCCTGCATTCACAAAAGATGATCTGAAATTAGAACTTATGTTTAAAATGGAAGCAGAGCATAAAAGGTTGAAAAAAAATTGCAGACTGACCATGTGGTAGACAAGAAAAACTCAGTTTCTGGGGAGAAATTCAGGCTGGATGCAGAAATTTGCAAAGTAATGACAAAACCAGTGGGAAAAATGTCTCCAGGAGATTCCAGAGATCTTTGCGGCAGCCCCTCCCATCACAGGTCTAGAAGCCCAGGAGAGAAAAATGGTTTCATCGTCCAGTCCCAGGAACCCACTGCTCTGTGCAGCCTGGGGACATGGCGCCTTGCATCCCTGTCCCTCCTGTGCCACCATAGCTAAAAGGGGCCAAGGTAAAGCTCAGGCCATTGCTTCAGAGGGTGCAAGCCCTAAGCTTTGGTTGCTTCCATGTGCTGTTGAGCCTACTCGTGCACATAAGGCAATAGCTGAGGTTTGGGGACCTCCTCCTAGGTTTCCGATCATGTATGAAAAGGGTCTGGATATTTAGGCAGAAGTCTTATACAGGGGCTGAGCCTTAATGGAGTACCTCTAATAGGCCAGTGTAGAAGGAAAATATGGTATTGGATCCCCTACACAGAGTCCCCACTGGGGCACTGCCTAATGGATGTGTGAGAAGAGGACCACTAAAAGCTTACACGGTGTGCCTGGAAAAGCCATAGGAACTCAATGCCAGACTATGAATGCAGCAGCCATGGAGACTCTACCCTGCAGGGCCACAGGGTGGAGCTTCCCAGGCCTTGGGAGCCCACCTCTTGCATCAGTGTGTCATGAAAGTGAGACGTGGACTAAAAGGAAATTATGTTGGTGCTTTACGATTTAATGACTGCCTTGCTGGGGTTTGGACTTGCATGGGGACATGTAGCCCCGTTATTGTGGCCAACTTCTCCCATTTGGAATGGAAACATTTGTCCAGTGCACCATTTTATCTTGGAAGTAACTAACTTGTTTGTGATTTTACAGGTTTATGGGTGGAAGAAACTTACCTTGTTTAAGAGGAGACTTCAGATTGTAGATTTTTGTGTTAATGCTGAAATGAGTTAAGACTGGGAGACTGTTGAGAAGGTATAATTATATTTTGCAATGTGAGAAGGACATGAGATGTGTGAGGGGCCCGGGGTAGAATGATATGGTTTGGCTCTGTGCTTCCACTCAGATCTCATGTCAAATTTTAATCTGTACGTGCTGAAGGAAGGACCTAATATAATGTAACTGGGTCATGGGTTGGTCTTCCTCTTTGCTGTTCTTGTGATAAAATTTTCAAGAGATCTGATGGTTTAAAAGTGTGACACCTCCCCGCTCACATGCTCTCTCTCTCCTACCACCATGTGAAGAAGGTTCTTCCTTCCCCTTCACCTTCTGCCATCACGGTGTTTCCTGATGCCTCCCAGTAATGCTTCCTGTTAAGCCAGTGGAACTCTGAGTCAACTAAACTGCTTTTCTTCATAAGTTTCCCAGTCTCAGGTAGTTTTTTACAGGAGTGTGAGAACGGCCTGATACATAGGCCGAAGGAGTTCTCCAAATGAAACATACAGCAATGCTACTATGAAAATGAATATTGTATTATAAACATATCTTTCGCCAGAGAGTAGATTTTAGGTATTCTTATCACACACGCAGTAAAAAAGGCATGAAATGATAACTCTCTGAGATGATAGGTATGCCAATTACCTTGATCATCATGTGCATTTCCCCAAGGATATCAATACATCAAGTGATGTACCTTAAATACATACAATTTTGTCAGTTACAGCTCCATAAAGCTGAGAAGTTATAATGCATATTTATATTTCTACATATTTTGTCAATAAAAATGTGAGAATATAATCAGAAGAACTTGTACAAATATATTTATAACAGATTTGTTCATATTTATATTGGAAACAAATTTAAATTCCATCGACAGGAAAATAGATACATATATTGTCACTTATTCACTTAATGAACTGATTTATTTACTTAATAAACTGTCATTTATTAATGTGAAGGACAGATTCAGATATGAAATATCTATGTGTATGAGTACCTATATGTGTATGAAAAAACCTTGATAGATGAAATTACATGAATGAACCTCACGAATAACAAAAGTAGCCCCTTCCAAAAAATGATCTGTAATATTAGATTCCATTTATATGAAGTTCAAAACAAGAAAAATGGACCTATGGTGACAGAAATCAGAACATTTTTCTATTTGCGTTTCTCTGATGATTAGTGATGCTAATCATTTTTAAAATATATTTACTGGCCACTTCTCAAAAAATTCTTTTGAGAAGTGTCTGTTTGTGTCATTTGCCCATGTATTAGTCCATTTTCAAACCCCTGATAAAGATATATCTGAAACTGGGAAGAAAAAGAGTTTTAATTTGACTTACAGTTTCACATGGCTGGGGCAGCCTCAGAATCATGGCAGGAGGTGAACAGCACTCCTTGCCTGGCAGTGGCAAGAGAAAATGAGGAAGAAGCAGACACGGGAACCACTGATAAACCCATCAGCTCTCATGAGACGTATTCACTATCATGAGAATAGCACAGAAAAGACGGGCTCGCATGATTCAATTACCACCCCCTGGGTCCCTCCTAAAACGTGGGAATTCTGGGAGATAAAATTCAAGTTGAGATTTGGGGACACAGACAAGCCATATCAGCCCATTTTTAATGGGGTTTTTTGTTTGTGCTTCTTGATTTGTTTAAATTTCCTATAGATTCTGGATATTGGGACTTTCTTGGATGCAACATTTGTGAATATCTTCTCACATTCTGTAGGTTGTCTGATTACTCTGCTGGTAATTTTGTTTGATTACTTGTTTGTTTTGATGAGCAGAAACTCCTTAGTTAATTAGGTCCCGTTTGTCTATTTTTGTTTTTGAAGATGAGGGGGAATAGCTGTGAAAACCATGCGGTTTTAAGGACCCTGGTTCTGGGTGAGTCTCTCCCTTGGCTCCCGACAGAACTCAAAGCGTGTTCTAATCAGAGATTCTCATGGAGGTCTCTGCCCTGAGTCTAACTAGAAAAAACTCCAGATTTCCCTGGGATTCCTCGGGACTCTCAGCCTGTTGACCACGAAAGGCTTATTTTTGCCCCCAAAGTAAGTAACACTGGCTTTTGTGGAGGTGAGGATGTGTCCTAAAAAAAAAAAATAAAAAAAATGCTCCAATTGATACAAAAATAAAAAGTCTTCAAATAGCCAAAGTAATTTTGGGCAAAAATAAGAAAGTTGAATATATTATATTCTATAGTTTCAAAATCAAATCTATATAAATCATAAAATATGGTGCTGACATTTAAACTGACATATAAACCAACGGAACATTATAGACAACCTGGAAGTCAACCTATTTCTTTCCAATAATCTGGTCTTTGCCGTGTTGCAAAGACCACACACTAGAGAAAGGACCGTCTCTTCAACAAGTGGTGTGAAAACTGGGCATTCACATGCAGAAGAAAAAAATGGACCTCACTTCACACAATACATAGAAATCAGCTAAAAATGGATTTAAGACTTAAACATAGACCTGAAAATGTGCTACAGAGTGATTTGTGCATGGTTTGCAAGAAAATGTAAATTAGTATGGCCATTATAAAAAACAACATGAAGATTACTCAATGAATTGAACATCGAGTATATCCACTTGTGAGTATACACCTAGAGAAAATAAAGTGAGTGTGTCAAATGTATGTTCATTGTGAGACTATTCATAATAGTCTTGATGGGGAAAATAAGTCAATGTCCATCTGTAAATGAACAGAGTGGCTTATACACACATAAAATTGAGTATTAGTCACCCTTTAAAAACAAGGAATTTATTACATTAGCAACAACGTAGAGAGCATTATGCTAGGTAGAACAAGCCAGACGCAGAAAGGCAAATGTTGCATGACCTCATCTATACGTAGAATCCAAAATATTCCAGCTTTCGGAAGCAAAGTAAAATAGTAGTTCCCAGGGGCTGGGAGGAGGAACAAATTGGGTGATTTTGGTCACGGGTAAAAGCTTTCAGTTATGCAGGTTGAAATGGTTTGGCTCCGTGTTCCCACTCAAATCTCATGTCAAATTGTAATCTGTACGTGTTGAAGGAAGGACCTAATATAATGTAACTGGGTCATGGGTTGGTCTTCCTCTTTGCTGTTCTTGTGATAAAATTTTCAAGAGATCTGATGGTTTAAAAGTGTGACACCTCCCCGCTCACATGCTCTCTCTCTCCTACCACCATGTGAAGAAGGTTCTTCCTTCCCCTTCGGCTTCTGCCATCACTGTGTTTCCTGACGCCTCCCAGTAATGCTTCCTGTTAAGCCAGTGGAACTCTGAGTCAACTAAACTGCTTTTCTTCATAAGTTTCCCAGTCTCAGGTAGTTTTTTACAGGAGTGTGAGAACGGCCTGATACATAGGCCGAAGGAGTTCTCCAAATGAAACATACAGCAATGCTACTATGAAAATGAATATTGTATTATAAACATATCTTTCGCCAGAGAGTAGATTTTAGGTATTCTTATCACACACACAGTAAAAAAGGCATGAAATGATAACTCTCTGAGATGATAGGTATGCCAATTACCTTGATCACGATGTGCATTTCCCCAAGGATATCAATACATCAAGTGATGTACCTTAAATACATACAATTTTGTCAGTTACAGCTCCATAAAGCTGAGAAGTTATAATGCATATTTATATTTCTACATATTTTGTCAATAAAAATGTGAGAATATAATCAGAAGAACTTGTACAAATATATTTATAACAGATTTGTTCATATTTATATTGGAAACAAATTTAAATTCCATCGACAGGAAAATAGATACATATATTGTCACTTATTCACTTAATGAACTAATTTATTTACTTAATAAACTGTCATTTATTAATGTGAAGGACAGATTCAGATATGAAATATCTATGTGTATGAGTACCTATATGTGTATGAAAAAACCTTGATAGATGAAATTACATGAATGAACCTCACGAATAACAAAAGTAGCCCCTTCCAAAAAATGATCTGTAATATTAGATTCCATTTATATGAAGTTCAAAACAAGAAAAATGGACCTATGGTGACAGAAATCAGAACATTTTTCTATTTGCTTTCTGATGATTAGTGATGCTAATCATTTTAAAATATGTTTGCTGGCCACTTCTCAAAAATTCTTTTGAGAAGTGTCTGTTTGTGTCATTTGCCCATGTATTAGTCCATTTTCAAACCCCTGATAAAGATATATCTGAAACTGGGAAGAAAAAGAGTTTTAATTTGACTTACAGTTTCACATGGCTGGGGCAGCCTCAGAATCATGGCAGGAGGTGAACAGCACTCCTTGCCCGGCAGTGGCAAGAGAAAATGAGGAAGAAGCAGACACGGAACCACTGATAAACCCATCAGCTCTCATGAGATTTATTCACTATCATGAGAATAGCACAGAAAAATGGGCCCCATGATTCAATTACCACCCCTGGGTCCCTCCTAAAACATGGGAATTCTGGGAGATAAAATTCAAGTTGAGATTTGGGGACACAGACAACATATCAGCCCATTTTTAATGGGGTTTTTTGTTTTGCTTCTTGATTTGTTTTAATTTCCTATAGAGTCTGGATATTAGGACATGGTTGGATGCAACCTTTGTGAATATCTTCTCACATTCTGTAGGTTGTCTGATTACTCTGCTGGTAATTTTGTTTGATTACTTGTTTGTTTTGATGAGCAGAAACTCCTTAGTTAATTAGGTCCCGTTTGTCTATTTTTGTTTTTGTTGCAATTGCTTTTGGATACTTAGCCAAAAATACTTTGTCAAAGCTGGTATCGAGACGAGTATTTCTTGGGTAATATTTCAAGGATGTTTATGGTTTGAGGTATTACTTTTAAATCGTTCATCAATTTTGAGTTAATTTTACATATGTTGAAAGTAGAAGTCCAGCTTCAATCTCCATCATATAGCTAGCCAGTTGTCCCAGCACCATTTATTGAACAGGGAGTCCTTTCCTCGTTCCTGTTTTCGTCAGCTTTATCAAAGATGAGATGAGTGTAGCCGTGTAGCCACACACCACTCAGAATGGCTGTCACTACAATGTCAAAAACAACAGATGCTGGTGGGGCTGCGGAGAAAATCCAATGAGATCCAGAAGAATGATCTGGGATAGATTTTAAAATTTAAAATAGAAATTTATTGTAAATTTGGAATAACTAAGAAAAATAAGAAATAATTAAGATAATTATCATTCATCACTTCAAATTCTGATCATTTATTGTGATATTTCAAATGTAGTCTTAGTTCTTTTGAAATGAACAATATACAACTTTTAAATTAGCAAATATAAATCAATTCACGTAAACAAGTAAAAATAACAAATCAATTATGAATTACTCTAATAAATTATATTTTTGTCATCATTAAGTTTGTTTCTTTAGGACATATTTTCATAATTATTTTATCGGAATGTTTAATATGAATGCCTGCACAAGTATGCATAGGTCTGTGTAGTTACGCATCTTTCTTTTTTCTTTTTTTGAGATAGAGTCTCACTCTGTCACCCAGGCTCGAGTGCAGTGGCCCAATCATGGCTCACTGCAACCTCCACCTCTAGGGTTCAAGCAATTATCCTGCCTCAGTTTCCCAGTAGATGAAATTACATGAATGAACCTCACGAATAACAAAAGTAGCCCCTTCCAAAAAATGATCTGTAATATTAGATTCCATTTATATGAAGTTCAAAACAAGAAAAATGGACCTATGGTGACAGAAATCAGAACATTTTTCTATTTGCGTTTCTCTGATGATTAGTGATGCTAATCATTTTTAAAATATATTTACTGGCCACTTCTCAAAAAATTCTTTTGAGAAGTGTCTGTTTGTGTCATTTGCCCATGTATTAGTCCATTTTCAAACCCCTGATAAAGATATATCTGAAACTGGGAAGAAAAAGAGTTTTAATTTGACTTACAGTTTCACATGGCTGGGGCAGCCTCA
This sequence comes from Cercopithecus mona, assembly GCA_014849445.1. Lineage (NCBI taxonomy): Eukaryota > Metazoa > Chordata > Mammalia > Primates > Cercopithecidae > Cercopithecus > Cercopithecus mona. The sequence continues at coordinate 238,492 of JABBCR010000764.1, read as the reverse complement.
GAATCATGGCAGGAGGTGAACAGCACTCCTTGCCCGGCAGTGGCAAGAGAAAATGAGGAAGAAGCAGACACGGGAACCACTGATAAACCCATCAGCTCTCATGAGACGTATTCACTATCATGAGAATAGCACAGAAAAGACGGGCTCGCATGATTCAATTACCACCCCCTGGGTCCCTCCTAAAACGTGGGAATTCTGGGAGATAAAATTCAAGTTGAGATTTGGGCGGGGACACAGACAAGCCATATCAGCCCATTTTTAATGGGGTTTTTTGTTTGTGCTTCTTGATTTGTTTTAATTTCCTATAGAGTCTGGATATTAGGACATGGTTGGATGCAACCTTTGTGAATATCTTCTCACATTCTGTAGGTTGTCTGATTACTCTGCTGGTAATTTTGTTTGATTACTTGTTTGTTTTGATGAGCAGAAACTCCTTAGTTAATTAGGTCCCGTTTGTCTATTTTTGTTTTTGTTGCAATTGCTTTTGGATACTTAGCCAAAAATTCTTTGTCAAAGCTGGTATCGAGAAGAGTATTTCTTGGGTAATATTTCAAGGATTTTTATGGTTTGAGGTCTTACGTTTAAATCGTTCATCAATTTTGAGTTAATTTTACATATGTTGAAAGTAGAAGTCCAGCTTCAATCTCCATCATATAGCTAGCCAGTTGTCCCAGCACCATTTATTGAACAGGGAGTCCTTTCCTCGTTCCTGTTTTCGTCAGCTTTATCAAAGATGAGATGAGTGTAGCCGTGTAGCCACACACCACTCAGAATGGCTGTCACTACAATGTCAAAAACAACAGATGCTGGTGGGGCTGCGGAGAAAAAAGAACACTTACACTGTTGATGGGAATGTGGATTAGTCTTTCCACTTTGAAATGCAGACTGGAGATTTCTCAAAAACTTAAAACAGAGATATCGTTTTACCCAGCAATCCCACTACTGGGTGTACACTAAAAAGTAAGCAAATAATTCTTTATTTGTGCACACATTTGTCAGAAATCCTCAAATTGTACATTGAAGATCTATGCATTTTTAAGTTAACTTTAACAAAAATAGGAAAGAGACAATTGTAGGAAAATATTTTATAATGAAATTGAAATATCCATAAAATGTATATGAAAATTCAAATACAAAATGTAAATGTGATTATTACAATAATTATTAAAATGCATTCAGTTATACAAAATTATTGGAAATATTAAAGATAAAGGTGACATATTAAAATGATAAATGTATAAAGACAAAATTCACAGATAATTAAAACATGCCTAAAATATTTGAAACATTTTATATTATTAGTTATACCAAGTTAATAAAAAATTGATGTAATATTTCAACCTGTTTTATCAGAATAAATTGCTGATATGTAGTGTAAAATCATAACAGGGGACAGCCGACAGGAAAATAACAGTATTTGGCAAGCACATGTTTTAAGTGTTAATATATTCTCAATGTTGGCCCAGCTGTTACATCTGAAATGTGTAATTATATCGTAGATTAGTTTGAGTCCTTAGAAAAAATAATTTTAAGAGATGACTTAGAGGGTTAATTTTTTAATGTGGAGATATTAGTATCTCATCTATAAAGAAACTGAAAATACATAATTCATTTTGTATTTGTTTGATTCCATTTACATGAAGTTCAAAACAAGAAAAATGGACCTATAGTGACAGAAATCAGAACATTTTTCTAGTTGCATTTCTCTGATGATTACTGATGCTAAACATTTTTAAACTATATTTGCTGTCCACTTGTATGTATTCTTTTGAGAAGTATCTGTTTGTATCATTTGCTCATGTATTAGTCTGTTTTCAAACTCCTGATAAAGACATATCTGAAACTGGGAAGAAAAAGAGTTTTAATTTAAAGTCCTGATCAGAAACTCTGTCCCATGGAATAGCACTTATCCTATTTGGTTGTGATGCATTTGCTATCAACATTATCACCTTCTTCTTGTTTTAGAAACGTAAAGTAAGGTGTGACGAATTGAAGTGTGATGTAACTTCTTTCTTACAGCACTGGGTGAAGATAATGAAAAGCCCTGTGATCCCAAGGAAATGGCCTAATCCAAGGAGAAGGAGGCTCCAGGTCATGTGGACTCACATGGGGCATCCGCTTCCGCCCATCCAGCAGCCACTCTCAGAAGCCTTCAGAACGCAAGGGTGCAGGTGGGCTGTGGAGAAAATCCAATGAGATCTGGAAGTGAAGAAAAAGATAACGATCTGGGATAAATTTAAAAAATTAAAATAAAAAATTTATTGTAAATTCACAAATTATGATTGTTTACATTTACAAGGTAAGAAGCAATGTTATGATTTGTGAATACAATATGGAATAACTAAGATAATTAAGAAATAATTAAGATAGTTATCATTAATCACCTCAAATACTTATCATTTATTGTGACAACAATATTTGAAATTTACTCTTAGCTCTTTTGAAATGACCAATATGCCACTTTTAAATAAACAAACAGAAATCAATTCATGTAAACAATTAAAAACAACTGAAATAAATTATGAATTACTCTAATAATTTACAGTTTTTTTCATCCTTAAGTTTGGTTCTTTAGGACATATTTTCAGAATTATTTTATTGTAATATTTACTATGAATGCCTACACACACATGCATAGGTCTACGTTTTCTTTTCTTTTCTTCTTTTCTTTTCTTTTCTTCCTTTTGTTTTCTTTTTCTGGGATGGAGTCTCACTCTGTCGCCCAGGCTGGAGTGCAGTGGCGCAATCGCAGCTCACTGCAAACTCCTCCTCCCGGGTTCAAGCAATTCTCCTGCCTTAGTTTCCCGAGTAGTTGAGACTACAAGCGTGAGCCACCACCCCGGCCTATACATCTTTCTATGCGTATAAATTTATTTCCCTATAGTTATGTGGTTGCTGATGCCAGCAAATGTTAATAAAACTCTGGAAGAATCGGTGCAAATAATTAGAACTGTTTATTTCTTGAAAGTATATATTTAAAATTATGTAACTTTAATAAATCCTAAAATTTAAATAGTAACGATTATATATTCAATATAAATATAAGTAACAAAATATCACAGCCAAGAATGCTGGTGTTTTTGCAAATACAAACATGATTTTCCAGCTGAGGACAAAGGAAACCTCCCCCTGCACCTGCTCCTGGGACCTGTCCCGTCCTCAGTGGATCCCGAGCGCCCCCTGGTGGCCCCGCGCGCCCCTGCAGGGAGGTTTGCGTCTGGGCTCACACTGACCTCGCCTCACTGTGTCTCTAGCACAGTAATACACGGCCGTGTCCTCGGTTTTCAGGCCGCTCATTTGCAGAGAGGTGATGCTTTTGGAATCATCTCTTGAGATGGTGAATCTGCCTTTCACAGACGCGGCGTATTCTGCTGTCCCACCATTAGCTTTGTTTCTGATGAAACCTACCCACTCCAGCCCCTTTCCTGGAGCCTGGCGGAACCACTGCATGTAGTGGTTACTGAAGGTGAATCCAGAGGCTGCACAGGAGAGTCTCAGGGACCCGCCAGGCTGGACCAAGCCTCCCCCAGACTCCACCAGCTGCACCTCACACTGGACACCTGCAAACACAGAGACACCACCCTGGTCAGAAACTGCCACACATATCCACTGTTTCTCTCACTCATGTCCGCTCACACTCAACATCTCTAGTTATTGAGATAACTTTGCATTACCTTTTAAAATAGCAACAAGAAGGAAAACCCAGCTCAGCCCAAACTCCATGGTTGGTCTTCTGTGTTCAGTGCTGATCACCAAGTGGAAACTGCTGCGAATCCCAGGCTGGGGCTCCTCTCCCAGAGCTGCAGAGTCGGGGCTGGGCTGGTTTTCATCAGCAGAGGGAGGATCCTATTTGCATGTCTCCTACTATATAGTAAGCTCTGGGGTGGGATGTCTGAGGAGAAGACGGGTCCAGATAAGGTGACTGTGCCTTGCAGGAGTTTAGTGACAATGATGGTATTTGGAAAAGATGTTGTCTTATTATAAAAATTTTGCTGTGATAAACACTTTGGACTGATCACCCTAACTTCTTTTTATGTACTTGTGTAAATTATATTTTGTCAGAGTCCATGGTTTCTCCATGTACAGATGTGGAAGTAAACCACACATGGAAAAGGAGCTAAATGTGTGCCTAAGAGCTCCTGTCTGGGATGAGTAAGCCCAGGTATCTGAGGCTGTGCTCCTCATCACTGGCCACGATTACCCCCCGAACCAACTCCAGGACAGAGCTGCGGGTGCCTAGTGCAGTTTGTAGAACCCACTTTCTGTAGTGAGAGCATGTGTGATTTTGCTGCATTCTGGCATTCACCCACAAATACGGTGAGAACTAGGGTTCAGGCAGATAAATTCTTAAGTATTTCTGAAATTTAATATACATTTTTTCTGTCTTTCTATCACTCCTTCCTTGTCTGAATTTCCATTTGTTTGCTTGTAAAAATTTTATTAGTTTTGGTTTACAGATAATAAACTTTCACATATTTAAGGTGTACAATTGATGAACATGATGCAACTGTCACCGTTGTTAAGGTGGACAAGAAAATTCTCAACATTTCCTTTTGTTTTTCTATATTCTTCCTCCTTTTCCCTTTCTTTCTTCTACCATTTCCCTGCAAAATTGCGCAGATTCATTTTATTTATCAGAATTTTAAAAATGAAATAACAGTATATATTCTAATTTGTTTGACTTATTTTACATAACACTAATAACTAGACCTTTTGCCTTATATTTGGGTATATCAGACATTTATTTGTTATAAATGCTGGGTAGTATTCTAGCAAACAAATTTACCATAATTTGTTTTTCTATGAAGCATTTAAATTTTATTGTTTTTTTGAACGACTTAAAAAAATTTTTTTTGAACAACAATATATTTATTGAACACCATTTAATTGTTTATTGTTCTGGGTCTTACTACAAAATCTGCTATTATGCTTGGAAATGTAAATAGAAAAGAAATATATTTTTCTTACTTTTTTACAATTGAATCAACAATAACATAACTATAGAAGTTGGAATTATGCAAATAGTCTTTAATACTTCTGATAATTCAAATTTCACAAGAAAAAGCAAATCTGAAGTTTCTGGTGAAGGAAGTTCTTGCAGAGCTTGTAAGCCAGCAAGGTAGAGTCTGGAATATAAAATATAGACTACTCCAAGAAAAAAAAATACAAATATATGTTGGATTGCTTGAAACTGAGTGTGGTAAGCATGCTGTAGTATGAAATGTTAAGGGACCACATACTGAAGAGCTATCCTATCCTCTTGAATCCCTTCCCCCAAGAAAGAGGACAGTTACAAAAATCTTCCTTTCTTGAAGTGTCTGTCTGGGAGAGAACAAGAGCCCACACTTCTAAAATGTATTCAGACCCAACTCCCTTATTGCCACTACCAAACTAATTATTTACTCTGCAGAAGCAAGCCACTGAAACCAGAATCATGAGGGCACTGGTTCAACCCCTCAGGAGTTGGGATGGGAACAGACATCCCCACCAACGATCTATTGAGAAGCAGCTCCCCTGTCTTTCTTATGGAATCAGAGCCTTAGTCTGCAGGGCAGGACAGCAGATGTGGACGGTGATGATACCGATGGAGAACACTGGAGCTGTGGGAGGGAGCACCGGGGGAAAACAGGAGGACTCTATCCCAGGGGAAGGGGCAAGGACACACAGACCAGCATCTCATCTGGAAGAGGGTCAGGAACACTCACAAGGTCACACCCAGACTCACGGTCACAACGCCTTCCTAGGAATATGGACCAAAGAATATGGACCTAGGGATATGGACTCCTTAGTCTAATGCCCTTCACCAATTGAGAAATTGTCAGTTAAATAAAACATTTGAGTGTACTTGTTTCTTAATGAATAGCATTTAAATAATAAAAGTGTTGGTTATGAAATAATAATTTATATTACTAGTACAATTTTCATTTGGGATATATTCCTCTACCTGATGCAAAATCAACTGAGAAGGCAGAAGTTATTGCACTTATTAGAAATTGTAAATTAGCCAAAAACCAGAATTAAATACAGATATTCTACAGTAGCACAGAATTCTAAAATGTGCTGCAGGCAGAGGAAGTTTTTGAATCTTCTGGAAGCCCCATCAAAGCAGACCACAAGAAAAGACACTTCTTAAGGAATTCCTACATGCTAGAGTCCTGACATATAAATTTGAAACCAAATGAAAACAAAGAGAAATAAAAATATATAGTGTGGAACCTGGAACAATGTTGTGGTGCATCATTTCACCAAACATCAGTCTTAACCTGGTGTGTAACATTATCTAAACATGGAAGGCACTGGCGTTTTTCACATCACACAGAATCAATCCCACTCACAATATTCTGGTTGATAAAATGGCATCTTTAAATTAAAAGATCATAAAACTTTAATAAAATACGGAAACTCTGTTGGCCAAAAGTTATCCCACTAGCATATGGCATTATGGTCCCTCCCTCAGAACACATCAGTTACTGCCCTATGACTCGGGAGCTGGAAGGTTCATACATTTAGAAATGTTACCCTCATCGCTCACCTTTGTCCTGTTGCATACATGTGTTACACAACATTGAAAATAATTTTCATATTATACTGACTCCAATCATCAAAAGTTTAAGATTACCTTTTTATGTCGTCTTTTAACTGTATTTTGTGATTTTCAACCATTAAGTTACATCTACTGGAAGAAACATCAGGAAAACTTTCTGCTGTTGAAACATGTTGGAATAAATCTTGTCAGGCACGGTTAACAGAAATACTGCAGAAAACATTCAGGGAGTCAATTCTTACGTTGATAATTTGCAACTAAAGAATCAGTTCAGACCAGATGTGGTGGCTCATGCCTATAATTCCACTGCTTTGAAACGTAAAACCAGGGGAATCACATGAGACTAAGAGTTCGAGACCATCCTGGGCAACATAGAGAGACCCCATTTCTATGAGAGAACTTTTTTAAAAAAATCAGCTGGGTTTGGTGGTACACCCCTCTAGTCCTAGATACTCAGGAGGCTGAGACAGAAGGATTGCGTGAGCCAGAAGTTCAAGGTTACAGTGAGCTGTGATTGTGCCACTGCACTCCAACCTGTGTGACAGAGTGAGAGCCTATCTCTAATGATAATAATAATAACTAAGAATTTTACACAATTGTAAGGCTACTCAAATAGTAGATATTAAACTGAATATTCTCAGGAATCCTCTGACCCTTGTGATGTTTTGGAGCAAAGAATTCATCTACGACATTCAGAATAGGTGGATGATTTTAGGTAGTGAAAAGTCTCCACAAAAGATATTGGAACAGGACTCTTGCATAATCCACTGCCCCGTGCCTTTCACCTCATTCTCCTCATTTTCCTCCTCCTTTTTTATGATGTTTTGCTTATTCTTATAACCAGTCTTCTCATTTTTTTGCAGACCTGGTTGTTGTCCACCCATATTGGACCCTGATCTTTTTTATTAATCATGATTTTTATAGGTGCTACATAGAACAAGTTATCAGACTATTGTTCTGATGTCTAACTGCTGATAATGTAATGCTCATTGATCCATCATCTCTTTTCTTTCCCACACAAGGTGAATCTAGCTATGAATCACAGGAACTCCCTCATTTGATGCCATTTGGAGATTCAAACTCCACCAACTCCTTCCTGTGAGAGAGAACCCTCACTCTGCCTCCACCACCAAACCACTAGAGCAGCCCCGAGCCAGTCTCCTTTCTTGCTCGATCAAGCCATTTTGGACATTCCTGAGACACCAGCTCTACTCTCAGCAGACACCCCAATTGTTAATTAACCTTTCCATATTCATATTGGGGACTGTGCTACACCCACAGATGTGATATCCACATTACATTTTAGTTGTGATCTCTTGGCCTTTGTATGGTGTCAACTGGAACAAACGTTGTGAGCTTGGTGTCACGGCTCTTAACCACAGGATACACCTGCTCCCTGAACCAACTCCAGGACACAGCTGGACATGCCTGGTGTGGTTTGATTAATTCCCATTGTGTAATGAAACCATGACATTATTTTATTGTATTCTAGTGTTTCCCTCAGAATATAGGTAGACTTAGGGTTTATTCATACCTATATTTGATTTCTCATATATATTTAATGAAACATTTAATTCTGTGTTGATAAATTTAAAATTTCTTAAATTTGAAGAGTGAAGTTTTTTTGTTTTTTTATTTTGTTTTGTTTTGTTTTGTTTGGGCAGAGTCTCGCTCTGTCACCCAGGGTGGAGTGCAGTTGCACGACCTCGGCTCATTGCAAGCTCTGCCTCCCAGGTTCACGCCATTCTCCTGCCTCACCTTCCTGAGTAGCTGGGACTACAGGTGCCAGCCATCAGGCCTGGCTCTTTTTTTATTTTTTTTAGTAGAGACAGGGTTTCACCACATTACCCAGGATGATCTAGATCTTCTCACCTCGTAATCCGCCCATTTCAGCCTCCCAAAGTGCTGGGATTACCAGGCGTGAACCACCGCGCCCGGTCTGATGAGTGAGGTTCTTATGCCACTGTTCTGTGATTTTCTTTTTTCATTTCTCCTGTATTTTATTCTTCTCTGTCTAACTAATTTTCTACATATTCTATGTGTTTAAATTTGTAATAGTTTAATGAGGTGAAATTAGCAAATAGTAGCCCTCCCATGATGTGCACAATTTGACAAATAGTGACATAACCATTACCTTTCTCAACATAGAAAAAACTCAGCTACGCTCAATGTTTCCTTTTTTTTCCTATAATTCCTGCTTCCCAGCCTCCACTTCTCACACCACGTCCAGGGTCAACTACTGGTTTTCTTTATGTAAGATTAGACTACTTTTCATTTCATAGAATTTACAAAAGTGTAATGGTATGTATGTACTTGTATTTGTTTGTCTTATTTTATTCACCATACATACTTGTGAATTTACCCTTGCTGTTGAGTGTAGTCAGCAGTACCTGATTGTAACAGTGACTGTTTTTCCAGAGAATGAATTTACTACAGTGTGTTCACTAATTAAGTGTTTACTAATTAAGCTGCTGATTGATATTTGGATTGCTTTCAGTATGTGGCTATTATTTTAAAAAGTGTTATTATCTCAGGAAAGTACACAGTTGAGAAACATAAGGTTCTTATTCTTACAACAATATGAATAGCAGGTAAGCTGGAAAAACGGCACTTTAATCAATTGATTTCAACACATCAGGTAACTGAAGTTGTAGAATTCTGTGTGTGTGTGAGTTTGTGAGTGAGAGAGAAGGAGAGGAGAAGGGAGAATGAAGAGCTAGAGATCCTACATAACTGACCGTAATTTATGAGGTGCTCAAATAAATACAGGGACTCAGGGTCTTAATGGAAAGGGTCCACGTAAGGTGGAGAGGACGACTCGATGCACCTACATATGGTTATATATTTCTATAAATGCCATTTTCTAATGCTACAAAGAATCATGTACATGAGAATAAACACAGTGGCGGGTGTCCAGTGGTGAAATACGATGGTGATGCCAAACCCCATCTCCTGCACCTTTTCACCCAATTGCACCTGCCTTGATGTGTGTCCTGAGCGCCCCCTGGTGTCTCGAGAGTCTCCTGCTGTTCCCGAGCTTCCCTGCAGGGAGGTTTGTGTCTGGGCTCACAATGACGTCCCCTCACTGTGTCTTCAAGGCTGGTTCAACATATGCAAATCAATAAACATAATCCAGCATATAAACAGAACCAAAGACAAAAACCACATGATTATCTCAATAGATGCAGAAAAGGCCTTTGACAAAATTCAACAGCCCTTCATGCTAAACACTCTCAACAAATTCGGTATTGATGGAACGTACCTCAAAATAATAAGAGCTATTTATGACAAACCCACAGTCAATATCATACTGAATGGGCAAAAACTGGAAGCATTCCCTTTGAAAATTGGCACAAGACAGGGATGCCCTCTCTCACCACTCCTGTTCAACATAGTGTTGGAAGTTCTGGCTAGGGCAATCAGGCAGGAGAAATAAATAAAGGATATTCAATTAGGAAAAGAGGAAATCAAATTGTCCCTGTTTGCAGATGACATGATTGTATATTTAGAAAACCCCATCATCTCAGCCCAAAATCTCCTTACGCTGATAAGCAACTTCAGCAGTCTCAGGATACAAAATCAATGTGCAAAAATCACACACATTCTTGTATACACCAGTAACAGACAAACAGAGAGCCAAATCATGAGTGAACTCCCATTCACAATTGCTTCAAAGAAAATAAAATACCTCGGAATCCAACTTATAAGGGATGTGAAGGACCACTTCAAGGAGAACAACAAACCACTGCTCAATGAAACAAAAGAGGACACAAACAAATGGAAGACCATCCATTAAGACTCTTCTAGTCCTGGAATCTCCCTGAGGTTTCTGTCCTGGGTCTGATTGAAGAAGACTCACCAGGCACCGCTGCGTTTCCTCAGGACTCTGATCCTGGTGGCCATAATTGAGGCCGTTTCCTCTCTGTAAACATCAATCTGCATTTGGTGCATGTGAGAATAAGTCCTCATATTAAAATGATATTTTAAAAAATATGTGGAGATGACATTAGGAAGCACAGAATTCTAAACTTAAAGAGGTTCACTAGAGAAACCGTGAGTAGAAGACGAGGTCCCACATCCTGACAGGAAATCAGCCTCTATAGCACTTGCCTCTGGGGTTGACTCTGATCAGTGGGTCCTGAGCAGCCTCTGCAGCTGATTTTGCCTGAACGTTTCTGCAGGGAGGTTTGTGTCTGGGCTCACACTGACTTCCCCTCACTGTGTCTCTCGCACAGTAATACACGGCCGTGTCCTCGGCTCTCAGGCTGTTCATTTGCAGATACAGCGTGTTCTTGGCGTTGTCTCTGGAGATGGTGAATCGGCCCTTGACAGAGTCTGGGTATAATGTGGTACTACCACTACCACTGCTAATACTTGAGACCCACTCCAGTCCTCTCCCTTGAGCCTGGTGGGCCCAGTGCATGTAGCAGTTACTGAAGGTGAATCCAGAGGCTGCACAGGAGAGTCTCAGGAATCTCCCAGGTTGTACCAAGCCTCCCCCAGACTCCACCAGCTGCACCTCACACTGGACACCTGCAAACACAGAAACACCCTGCTGAGAAACTGCCACACATATCCACTGTTTCTCTCACTCATGTCTACTCACACTCAGTTTCAATAGTTCTCTACGATTTACCTTTTAAAACAGCAACAAGAAAAACCCAGCTCAGCCATGACTCTATGATGAGTCCTCTGTGTTCAGTCCTGATCACCAAACAAAAACAGCCGAAAATCCTGGAGTTGGGGCTCCTCTCCCAGAGCTGCAGGGTCAGGGCTAGGCTGGTTTTCATCAGCAGAGGGAGGGCTCTATTTGCATATATGCTACTATATAACAAGCTCTGGGGTGAGAGGCCTTTGGAGAGAGTGGGGCTCACAGCACGTGACAGTGTCCTGGGGGCGATTTGTGATACTGATAGCATTTGGGAAATTGTGGTTTCTTATTGTAAGTTTTTTCTGTGATAAACCCTTAAAACTTATAATTTTTATAATTTTGTAATTTTTATTTTAAAACGGCTTTATTGAGGTATAATAGATCTACATAAACTGCATATATTTAAAGGTAGCACAAATTATCTTTTATTTTTACATATACAGAGAAACCATGGTATGTAGTATCAATGTTATTTCCACGTTACAGATGAAAAATTACCAGCAAAAGCACAGACGGTTTGTACAATCTCCCCAGAGCTCACATTGGGTCAGAGTTGGCCTGGGTATCTGAGCCTGTGCTTCTCACCACTGAACCTGACTCTCCCTGAACCAAGCCCAGCACACAGGCAGTCACACCTAGCGAGGTTTGCAGAACGCTTTCTCTGTAATGAGAACACAGTGTGATGTGTATGTACTGTTGTGATTACCTTAAAAATATAAAGAAAAGAACGTTTTCTACAGTATTATTTTCTTGAGTGTCATACATTTCTCATGTTAGTGTCTATCTTTCCGTCAGTCTTTATGGAACAAATTATCTATCCACTTATTTGCAATATTCTTATTGAGGCATTTTTGCTATGCAATAAATATTGCTTAATTAATGTGTGCATTTTAATAAGCTCTGAAGCTGAGCATGGTCTTACATACCAGTAGTCCCAGCTACATACAGCAGCGGGAGGAGGATTGCTGGAGACCCAGGGTCTGAGGCTGCAGAGAGCTATGATCTCACCACTGAGCTCCAGCCTGGATGACAAAGCAAGATCATGTCTCCAAAGGAAAAAATGTAATTTCACATGTGCTCACCTGTGCATCCCAAATAACAATCAAGGTAACGATGAATTACACTTAAAAGTTTCCCTGGCTTCCTCCAATTCCTGCCTCCCAGTCATTTTTCTCTCACCATACTGAGTCAGTCCCTTATGTTTGTTACTTCAGATCTATTCTTCAAGATTTGGTTAAAGTGAAATCTTACCGTTTCCATTCCATTTGTGTGGCTTCTTGCTCAGCATAATTACTTGAGAGTCAGTAATTTGGTTGTGTATGAAGAATGTGTTCATTGTAATGAGGAACAGAATTCCAGTTAATGAGCGTGCCCCTGCTATTGATAAAGCTCCTTAACATTTTTGTTATTTCCAGTTTCTGAGTGTTACAAATAAAGCTTCTACTCAGCCTGGAGATGCAGGCATCCCAGAAGAAAATGTATTATTTTTACAACAACTAACCTTACTGAGCTGCAAATTAGCACATTTTCTTTAAAACATCAGATTATTGATGTTAGAGGACAAACAAGGGACCTCACATCTTGTGAAAGTCAGTGACCTGCAGGAACAAACAGGAAGAGAATATGACCTTATCTGGGGTAGAGGCCAGCAAATGTCATATAAGCTAATGCAGGATTAAATTAGACATATTCTTCAGATTGTTTAGAGTTGAGTATAGTAAAGAAGTTATTGTTTAAATTATCAGAGGACATACAACTGAGGATTCCTACTGCTATTGAAACCTTTTCTGCCAGGACTGAGGAGACATCACAAAAATCTCCAACCTCTCCCTCCCAAGATGTTTCTGTGTGGGAAAGCGGAACAGCAGCTGTGGCTGAAACGCATCCAGACCCACCTCCCCTGCCACCACGACTTTACCAAATAATTAACATACAGGGGCAAAGCCACTAACACCTCAGTGTTACAGGCACTGGAGGAACTCATAGAAACTGGGATAGAAGGAAGAAAAGCTCCAAAGCTCTGTCCATTCTCTCAGGAATAACAGCCTCATCTCCCACCTCCTCTCTCTTCCCTCTGGAAATACAGCCACATCCTGCTGGAAAGGGCAGAAAAGAGGAAGCTGAAGACATCAGTGGGAAGACATAGTGGCTACTGGAAGAAGATCTGGGAACAAACAAGAAGACCCTCTACCCAGGAATGGGAGGAAGATGCGTGGATCAGCATCACACCGGCAGGAGGGGCAGGGATACTTGGAAGGACACACCCTGAGTCGGGACTGTGATGTCTGCCTGGAGTGTGGCTCCCTCAGAAGGACAGAGAGTGTCCGTTCAGTGCAGCCCCTCCCACCACATTGACAATTGTCAGGTCCTTGTGGGGGATCTGAAAGACAGAGTCTTTCCGGATGACACAGGATTAAGGCCCAAAACCAAACAGGAAACAAAATTAAGTTTTCACTTAAGGAATCTGTGTGTCTGCAGAGGAAACCCACTGCAGCTCCAGCAGCCACTGCAGTAAGGACTTTCAAATATAGCCTTGAGCAGCTTCACATAATTTTCTACAATAAAGGCATAGAAAAGATAGGGCATGATCATCTACAAAAATGCAAAAATCATAAAACAAATAATTAGCTGACATAAGGAATCCAATAGCAGTATCTGTGGAACGTAAATTTTGAAATAACTTGCATAAATACTTTGAAGTATTTTTACGTATGTAAAGGAAACATGGTATGTGGTATCAATGCCATATCCATGTTACAGATGAGAAATTCCTAGCAAAAGCACAGATGGGTTGTACAATGTCCCTGGAGCTCACATTTGGTCAGAGTGAGCCTGGGTATCTGGGCCTGTGCTTCTCACCACTGGACCTGACTGCTCCCTGAACCAAGCCCAGCACACAGGGGTCGCAGCTAGTGAGGTTTGCAGAACCTCTTCTCTGTAATGAGAACACGGTGTGATGTGTATGCACTGTTGTGATTACCTAACAATTGTAAAGAAAAGCACATTTCCTACAGTTTTATTTTCTTGGGTGTCATGTATTTTCTCATGTTAGTGTCTATCTTTCCATCAATCTTTATTGAAAAAATTATCCACTTATTTGCAATACTCGTATTGAGGCATTATTGCTGTGTAATAAATATTGCTTAATTGAAGTGTACATTTTAATAAGCTCTGAAGCCAAGCATGGTCTTACATACCAGTAGTCCCAGCTATGTACAGCAGCGGGAGGAGGGTTGGTGGAGACCCAGGGTCTGAGGCTGCAGAGAGCTATGATCTCACCACTGAGATGCAGCTCAGATGACAAAGCAAGATCATGTCTCCAAAGGAAAAAAATGCAATTTCAAATGTGCTCACCTGTGCTTCCCAAATAACAAGAAAACGATGAACCTTTTTTCCCTGGCTTCCTCCAATTCCTGCCTCCCAGTCATTTTTCTCTCGCCGTACTGAGTCAATCTCTCATGTTTGTTACTTCCGATCTATTTTTCAAGATTTTGTTAACTTGAAATCTTATAGTTTCCATTTCATTTCTCTGACTTCTTGCTCAGCATAAGTACTTGTGAGTCAGTAATTTGATTGTGTATAAAGAATGTGTTGATTTTAATGAGGAAGAGTGTTCCAGTTAATGAGTGCACCCCTACTATTTATTTATAAATCTCCTTAATATTTGTGTTATTTCCAGTTTCTGATACATACAAATTTCCAGTTCTGAAACTATACAAATGTAGTTTCTACTTAGGCTGGAGATGTAGGCATCTCATAAAAAATATATTATTTTTCCAACGACAACTAACTTTACTGAGCTACAAATTGGCCCATTTTCTTTAACACATGAGTTTATTCATGTGATAGGACAAACAAGAGACCTTACCTCTTGCAAAAATCAGTGATTGCAGGGATAAACAGGAAGAGAATATAATATTATCTGGGGCAGAGGGTCACAAATGTCATATAAGCTAATGTTAAAATTAAGTTAGATATATTTACTAGATTGCTTAAAATTGGGTATAATAAAGAAGTTATTTTTTAAATTATCAGAGAACATACAATTGAGGAACTCCTATTGTTATTGAAATTTTTCTCCCAGGATTGAGGATACATCGTAAATATCTCCACCATCTACCTCCAAAGATGTTTCTGTGTGGGAAAGCGGAACAGCAGCTGTGGCTGAAACGCATCCAGACCCACCTCCCCTGCCACCACGACTTTACCAAATAATTAACATACAGGGGCAAAACCACTAACACCTCTGTGTTACAGGCACTGGAGGAACTCATGGAAACTGGGATAGAAGGAAGAAAAGCCCCAAAGCTCTGTCCATTTTTTCAGGAATAACAGTCTCATCTCCCGCCTTTTCTCTCTTCCCTCAGAAAAAACAGCCTCATCCTGCTGCCAAGGGCAGAAAAGAGGAAGCTGAAGACATCAGTGGGAAGACATAGTGGCTACTGGAAGAAGATCTGGGAACAAACAAGAAGACCCTCTACCCAGGAATGGGAGGAAGATGCGTGGATCAGCATCACACCGGCAGGAGGGGCAGGGATACTTGGAAGGACACACCCTGAGTCGGGACTGTGATGTCTGCCTGGAGTGTGGCTCCCTCAGAAGGACAGAGAGTGTCCGTTCAGTGCAACCCCTTCCACCACATTGACAATTGTCAGGTCCTGTGGGTCTGGGATGACCTGGGGGACCTGAAAGACAGAGTCTTTCCGGATGACACAGGATTAAGGCCCAAAGCCAAGCAGGAAACAAAATTAAGGCTTCACTGAAGGAATCTGTGTGTCTGCAGAGGAAACCCACTGCAGCTCCAGCAGCCACTGCAGTAAGGACTTTCAAATGTAGCCCTGAGTAGTTTCACACAATTTTCCACAATAAAGGCATAGAAGAGATAAGGCATGATCATCTACAAAAAAAAAAAATCATAAAACAAATTGTGATCGTCTACAAAAATACAAAAATCATAAGCAAATGATTAGCTGATATAAGGAATCTGACAGCAGTATCTGTGGAATGTAAATTTTGAAATAGCTGCAGAAATACTTTGAAACATTTACAATTGATCCCACAGAAGGTCTGTGTCTAACTTCATAAGAAATTGCCAACATGTGCTTATTTTAATAACTAGTGTTTGTTAATATGATGCTTGTGGATGCAACAAAGACCACAGAGTAGGTTCTATTAGAACTATTAATAAAAAGCCAAGTTCAAAACATTTAGAGAGATTTATTCTGAGCCAAATATGAGGCCCATGCCCTGTGACACAGTCCCACAAGATCTTGAGAACATGTGCCCAAAGTGGCTTGATTGCAGCTTCACTTTAATAACATCAATTGATACATGTGAGATATGTGTTGACTTGGTCAATAAAGACAAAACCGCTAGAAGTGAGGCAGTGTGGGAGGGGATTACAGCTTACAGGTGAATTAAATGATTTTCTGATTGGCAATTGATTGAAAGACTTAAATTTTCATCTAAAGACCTGAAAGCAGAACAAAAGAAATTGTCTGGGTTAAGATAACGGGTTTTTGAGAACAAAATTCTTTTTAGGTAGATGAAGTCTCTTATGTGACCAACCTTAGAGGCCATAGACAGCAAATATTTTCGATTAAGAGATTTAAAAGATACTAGACTCTCAGCTAACCTCCTCAGTATAACACAAACACCTTGAAAGGGAAGCAGATTATCTACAGAATGTAAATTTCTCTTGCAAAATGATAACTGTGCAGGGCGATTTTAAAATATGTCAAATATATTTTAGGGTAAAAGACTTTAATTACTTTCAAGGCCTGCTCTCTGTCATGTGATGCTATTCTTGAGTCATGTTAGAATTTGGTATTTTACTGCTGCACGGAATCTGTTTTCTGAGCCTTAAGATCTGTTTTATTGAAAGTGTTGGTTACTTGTGCTTAAATTCCAAAGGGAGGAGTGTATAATGAGGCATTTCTGATCCTCTATTTCTAACATGGCCTAAACTAGGTTTTCTAGTGTCCACGGAACTCCTTGTTGAAGAGGAAGGTTCCATTGAGTCAGCTGGGTGCTTAGAATTCTACTTTTAGTTCATAGGACATATATGAGACTTCTCCTACTCAGGGGTATCAGAAAATATTTACTGAGATAATCACATTGAAGTTGAGACTTAAAAGATTGTCCCAGATTCCTCCCTGCAAACCTTTTCTCCCGAGACTAGAAGAAAACTTACCAGAAACAACTGTTAACATTTCTTCTATGTTCAAAATCGCCACCCACTAGGAAAATAATTAAACTTGGGAGACTTAAGAAACAAGTAGTCTAGTTGGTTTCTAAAGTCCTTTACAAACCCACAGATTCTGATTAGTTTAAAGATTATGCAGAACATCACATCTAATGGGAATCAGCAATTAGCTGGATTCCCCTGCACTGTTTTAAAAAATTGTTTAATTTATATAGATACAGAATGGTTCAAAACCTTTAAGGGTGCATGATATTTTTATAAAAGTATATTATTTGCAATGATCAAATCCAGATACCTGGGATATCCTTCACCTCAATCATTGATTATTTCTTTGTGTTGAGAACATTCTAAATCTTATCTTCTAGTTATTCTGAAATATACAATGAATTATTAACTGTAGTTGTGTATGTGCCACTTCAGCATCCCCTTCCCACCAGCAAGGAGGGAACGTTCCCGTTTTTCAACTTCCTCATCAGGATTTGGTACTGTCTATATTGTGTATTTTACCCATCATAACAGGACATTAGTATTATTTGAATATTAAACATACAAATACCTGAAAATCATGCGGATCACTTTTTATATTTATTTTTAGATAAGGCTTCTTTCTATTCAGGTCTTTGCCTATTTAAAATTAAATTGTGTGGTTTTGTTGTTGTTCAATTGTAAGGTAATTTTTATTATTCGTGATAAAAGTCCTTTTCCAAATATTTGATTTGTGAGGAAGTTCTCCAAATCTATGGCTTATCTTTTCACGCTCATGTAAGGATTTATTTTCAAAGGCCTAAGCTTGATTAAGCCATGGCCAGAGGATTATGAAACAGGTTTTTTCCACAACTTACAATGATATCGCTAAAGGCCTCTTCACAGCAGTTTCTTTCACCTGATGCATAATTTCTCCCTATGAAAATCATGATATATAGTAAAGGAAATATATCATAGTGTGACAAGGCAGAACAAGCTTTAAAATGAGACTCAGCTATGCCATTTATGTTGGAATTACCAAACAAAGAATTTCAGACCACCATGAGTAATATGCTAAGAGCTGTAATGAATTAAGCAGACAGCATGCAGGAACAGCTGTGTCATGCAAGTAGAGTGATGCAAATTCTAATAAAGAAAAAAAAGTAGATATCAATAATTTTGTAACAGAATTAAGTAATGCTTCCAATGGACTTATATGTAGATGGGGCATAGCTGCAGACAAAAATCTGAACTTAAAACTATCTCAATAGAAATTTCCCAAACTGAAAAGCAAAAGGAAAAATTATGTTGTTAGAACAGTAAACACACAAATACAAATATACACACACAGAGACACACAGACACACACACACACACACACATATATATACACTTATATATAAAACCAGAACAGCTTACCCAAGAACTGTGAGACAGTCAGGGGTGTAACATGCACATAATGAGAAATAGAAAAAATAGAGAAAGGCTAAGAAGAAATATTTAAACAATGATGACTGACAAGTTTTCTAAATTAATGTTAATCACCAAACTACAGGCTCAGGAATGTGATCATTTCATCTGCAGGGATAGTTTGACACTCTTTCTTCCTGATTTGATGCTTTTTATTTCTTTCTCTTGTCTGCATGCTCTGGCTGGGACTTCCATGACAATGATGAGCAGGAGTGGTTAGAGTGGGTGTCCTTTTCTTGTTCCAGTTTTCAGGGGAAAATACTTCCAGCTTTTGCCCGGTCAGTATAATGTTGGCTGTGAGTTTGTTGAAGATGGCCCTTATTATTTTGAGGTGTGTTCCTTCACGCCTAGTTGATGGTTTTTAATATGAAAGAATGCTAAAGTTTATTCAAAACATTTTCTGTGTCTATGGTTAACATGGTTTTTGTTTTTCATTCTGTTTATATGGTGAATCACATTTACTGATTTGCATATATTGAACCAACCTTGCATCCCAGGAACAAAGTGTTGGTAGATTAGGCTTTTTGATGTGCTGCTGTGTTTAGTTTGTGAGTATTTCATTGAGCATTTTTGCATCAGATATATTGGCCTAAAGTTTTCTTTTTAAATTAAGTCTCTGCTAGGTTTTGTTATCAGAATAATGCTGATCTCACAGAATAACTTAGGGAGGAGTCCTTTATCCTCATTTTTGGGAAATAGTTACACTAGGATTGGTAGCAACACTTCTTTGTACATCTGAAAAAATTTGGCTGTGAATCTGGTCCCTGACTTTTTCGGCTTGGTACCACATATCCATCTTGATTTCTGACCCCTTCCTGAGCCAGTAATAATCACCCTGAATTCAGACAAAGCTGAATCCAATCCAGTGGTTACTGTAGTTCTTAACAGCTTTAATGGCTCACTTAACTTCAGTGAACATTTCTTCACCCAAAATAGTTTCACTATCAATTTTATTTAAAGATTTCCCTTGGATTTTTTTCATGTTATTCAGTGATGCAACTTATTTAAATCAATGTTGGCTTCTCTACTTGCATAATTATCATTCCAACTATTGCTAAATGGGCCAGCAACCCTCTACTCCTGCTTCTTCCCTCTGCATATCTGACTATCTGCAAGACCTCCCTAGACCTCAGGTCTCTATTGCAGAGGGAAGCTTTGATAAATGTTAGATTTACTCAGTGCTACAAATACAAAAAGCCAATGGGAGCTCCTCTTGCCCTTGAATGCTAGGCCTGTAATGTATTCCATACCCTCCTGTTATCTCCAGGTCTCTTCCAAAGCCTCTATTTAGGTTACTTCCAATGAATTTTGTGTTTTCTAATATAATTTTAATAGACAAACAATGATTGTAAATATTCATGAGGTACATAGCAATGTTTTGAAACAGTGTGTAGGGGTCAGATAAGGATAATTAATATATCCATCATCTGAAACGTTTTCTTTTTGTTGGGAACACAGAAAAAAATGGATCTATAGTGTCAGAAATCAAAACATTTCCCCATGTAGGTGTTGACTGCAGGCACGAAAAAGACGCATGTTGTGGGGATGGACTTGCTCTTCAGGCTGCCTTAGGTGTTCGGGACAAGGGTATTCACATTTGCCAGAAACTCTCTAGTGACACATTTCAGATCTATGCATTTTTTCTTATATGTAAATTTTATCTCATTAAAAACAAAAAAATAAAAAATGTAGAATAGTTTAAAATTCAGTAAATAATACAATGAATATTAAAGTGCTATCCAAAATATGAACATTATTATATGGATTAATAAAATGTATTTCAGTATACCTCCTAAAATTAAATCCCAGAAATAAGAAAAGATAACGGTAACACCAGAAACTTAACAATTAATTAGCATACATTTCATAGAGAAGAAAAAATAGTCAAGACAGGTGGAACATGTAGTTTTTTCCAATAATTTGTCATTAAATGATTTATACAATATTTAAATGTGTCATTCATATAAATTGTTAATATTTTGTGTAGTATTACAACTGAGAACAACTTTTAAAGAAAAAAGGATATTTGAGAGCACGTGAACTAAACTGAATGTATTCTCAATGTTGGTCCAACTCTTACACCTCAAAGTTCTAATGATACCCTGGTTTTGAGTGGGACTTGGGAAAATTATTTTTAAGGGATAAATTGAAAGAATAATCTGTAACAGAGAGGCGTTGGCATTCCATGTCAGAAAAAAAATTGAAAATATGTAATACATATAAAGTTCTGAATAGAAACCTTGAGGCATAAGAAGCATCTCATTTATAGTAGGTTGTAATATGTTTATTGTTAAAATTATTATGTTGTCTTGAAAAACTAAAGCAAAGCATAATGAAATTGTTTTGTGCTTATCTGTTACAACAGTATGTTGAGAAAACTGAAGAGCCCTGCAATCCTGATGAGATGCCTAATCCAAGGAAAGACAACAGACTAAAAAATATGTAATTAAAATTTCATTGGAAATTGAGAAATTTTCGTTGTTCCCCATATATTGGTGGGGTACAAAGCTATGTTATGACTTACAAATGCAATATGGAATAATCAAATTGAGCTAATTGAAGTATATATTACCTCAAATCCACAAATCCTTATCATTTTTTTGTAACAAGAATATTTGAAATTTGTTCTTGGCTATTTTAAAATGACCAATACACTATGTTTAAGCGTACAAATAGACATCGATTTATGTAAACCATAGAGAATGATTGAAATCAATTATGGATTACTCTAATTTATATTTAGTTCGTCGTTAAGTTTAATTCTTTTAATTTAATTCAATTAATTTATTTTAATTATTTTATAATGTTAAATATAATGTTAGATATAAATGACTACATATGTATGCATAGTTTCATGTATTTGCACATATGTTTATTGGTGTAAATTCATGTCGCATAGCTGTGTAGTTGCTGATATCAACCGATGTTAACAAAACTTTAGAAGAATAAGTGCAAATTATTAGGAATAATTATTTCTTGAAGTTAAGTATTTTTTAAAACTACCCCTACATATAAATGTAAAAATTACTAAAACACAAATATCAATTTAAAAATGGCAAATAATCATAATAAAATATTACAACCTTATAAGACTCCAGAGTCCCGCAAAAACAAATCCGCCTCCTGCATCTGAGAAAGGAAACCTCCCCCTGCACCTGCTCCTGGGATCTATCCCGTCCTCAGTGAGTCCCGAGCGCCCCCTGGTGGCCTCGCTCTCTCCTGCAGGGAGTTTTGTATCGGTCTCACACTGATCTCCCCTTGCTGTGTGTTTAGCACAGTAATACACTGCCGTGTCCTCGGTTTTCAGGCTGTTCATTTGCAGATACAGTGTGTTCTTTGAATCATCTCTTGAGATGGTAAATCTGTCTTTCACAGACACAGAATATTCTGTCGTCTAACTGTTAGCTTTGTTTCTAATACGGCCAACCCACTCCAGCCCCTTCCCTGGAGCCTGGCGGACCCAGTCCATGTAGTGGTCACTGAAGGTGAATCCAGAGGCTGCACAGGAGAGTCTCAGGGACCCCCCAGGCTGGACCAAGCCTCCCCCAGACTCCACCAGCTGCACCTCACACTGGACACCTGCAAACACAGAGACACCCTGGTCAGTAACTGCCACCCATAGCCACTGTTTCTCTCACTCATATCCACTGACACTCAACATCTCTAGTTCTCCGTAAATCACCTTTTAAAATAGCAACAAGGAAAGCCCAGCTCAGCACAAACTCCATGGTGAGTCTTCTGTGTTTGGTGCTGATCACCGAGTGGAAACACCTGAGAATTCGGGGCTGGACTCTGCCCTCAGAGCTGCAGGGTCAGGGCTGGGCTGGATTTTATCAGCAGAGGGAGGACCCTATTTGCATGTCTTCTGCTATATAGCAAGCTCTGGGGTGGGACGCCTGAGGAGAGGGCAGTGTCCAGAGTGGATGAGAGTGTCCTGGAAAACATGGGCGCTAATCCTATCTCTCAGGAAAATATAAATTCAGATTACGTGCTTCCTTATTTCAGGTGGGGAAATGTCTTCGGGGGCTAGTCTCTGCTGGTGCAGTTGGCCCATTTTCACCTTGGTGGTAGCCAGCAGATGTGTAGAGAGGACAGGGACCCCCATGGACTTACGCCAATTTTCATCCTCCTCCCCCTAGAGCTCTTCATGGGAACTAGGTCTTAGGGTCCCATGACAATTTAGTCATCATAGCCCTCACTAATTCGTGTGTGGTCAGAAATCCTTCAAATGTGCTCCTCAACAAGTCGCGGCCCCCAAATCACCATTCTGCTTCCACAGGCAGGACGGAAAGGTCTCTGATTAGTCTGAGCTGGTCTGGCATGTTTTTCTAGGAGTCGCTCTTCTTATGACTGATACACTGTAGCCTACACGGTGAGCTCTGTCTCAGTGGCTGCTCAGAGTGGAGTCAGGAGGAACCAGCCACCTGAAAACGCAACGTCTTGGGCATCTGACTTTCACTTTGTAAGATGCACCCACTGAAGTGGTTCTTCCAGGACTTTTGGTGTTTTGGCAGGATCCCCATACTCACGCACTGGGCCCCATCCGTCATGGATAGCAGACGTTGGGTCCTACATAGAAATTAACAGCCTGCACAGGGTTTCTGCAGGGGTCTCCTCTTTTCAGATTCCATTCTCTGGGTGATCATGTGATATTTTTGATGTTTTTTCAGGTTCACTGGGTGTCAGGCCAGACCAGTACTGACTCCTATAGAACTGGCATCATGTACAACAGACCAAGGAAATAAACCCAGATCAGTGAACACAACATAGAGTTTATTGAGGACTTTCCTACAGTGTGGCTCAGGAACAGCAGGCTGGACAAGAAAACTACAACCATTTGACATAAAGCATGTAGCTTATGTAGTAATTTTTACTTAACACCCTCCACCTAGCAACTTCCATTTAACCGAAAACAAAGAGCCTCTATCACCCATAAATCCTGTGTTCCATGAGATATACCAGGAGTTTGGATGTTATTCATAGACAAAAAAATGAGTCTCTGAGTACTTCACTCCTGGATTCCTTAGCTTGGAACTCGAAACGTACATTTCTTTTTTCTTTTCTGATTATTCTGGTTAGGACTTTCAGTAACATGTCGAATAGGAGTGGTAAAAGTGTGCATTCTTGTTCACGTTCTTCAGGAATATTTTTGCAACTTTTTCTCATTCTGTATGATGTTGTTTTGCTGTATGTGGCTTTTTTTTTCCAGTTAAAGTCCTTCATTTATTCACTACCAAGTCCAGCATATTGAATAAATCAGTTTCATAAGTTTTTACAAAATTTAAGAAGATCCCTGTTCTATTGATTTCTTTAAGAGTTTTTGTTGGTTTTTGTATGTGGCTTTTATTATTTTGAGGTAGGTTTCTTTGATGCTAAGCCTGTTGAGGAGTTTTTCACAAAGGGATGTTGAATTTTATTGAATGACTTTTTTGCATCCATTGATATAATCTTATGTTTTTTATTTTAATTATGTTATATGTTGAATCATATTTATTGATGTGTCTATTTGAGACAAGCTTTGCATTCCTGGAATAAAACCCAATTGGTCATTATGTATTATCTTTTTATTGTGCTGTTGTTTTCAGTTAGCTAGTATTTTGTTTACCATTTTGAATCTACGTTCATTAGGGACATTTCCCTGTAGCTTTTTGTTTTTGTAGTTGTATCCTTGCCTGAGTTTGGTATCAGGTGATATGAGTTTTTTAGCCCAAGCCAGGAAAGAATCTCTTCTCTTTAATCTTTTGGAATATTTCCAGTAAGAATGGTACATCTGGTAAAATTAGACCTTGAATTTATCTGGTTCTGGGCTTTTGGGGTTGGGAGATTTTCAATTTCTGATTCAATCTTATTAGTCATCATAGCCCCAACTAATTCGCGTACGGTCAGAAATCCTTCAAATGTGCTCCTCAACAAGTCGCGGTCCCCAAATCACCATTCTGCTTCCACAGGCAGGACGGAAAGGTCTCTGATTAGTCTGAGCTGGTCTGGCATGTTTTTCTAGGAGTCGCTCTTCTTATGACTGATACACTGTAGCCTACACGGTGAGCTCTGTCTCAGTGGCTGCTCAGAGTGGAGTCAGGAGGAACCAGCCACCTGAAAACGCAACGTCTTGGGCATCTGACTTTCACTTTGTAAGATGCACCCACTGAAGTGGTTCTTCCAGGACTTTTGGTGTTTTGGCAGGATCCCCATACTCACGCACTGGGCCCCATCCGTCATGGATAGCAGACGTTGGGCCCTACATAGAAATTAACAGCCTGCACAGGGTTTCTGCAGGGGTCTCCTCTTTTCAGATTCCATTCTCTGGGTGATCATGTGATATTTTTGATGTTTTTTCAGGTTCACTGGGTGTCAGGCCAGACCAGTACTGACTCCTATAGAACTGGCATCATGTACAACAGACCAAGGAAATAAACCCAGATCAGTGAACACAACATAGAGTTTATTGAGGACTTTCCTACAGTGTGGCTCAGGAACAGCAGGCTGGACAAGAAAACTACAACCATTTGACATAAAGCATGTAGCTTATGTAGTAATTTTTACTTAACACCCTCCACCTAGCAACTTCCATTTAACCGAAAACAAAGAGCCTCTATCACCCATAAATCCTGTGTTCCATGAGATATACCAGGAGTTTGGATGTTATTCATAGACAAAAAAATGAGTCTCTGAGTACTTCACTCCTGGATTCCTTAGCTTGGAACTCGAAACGTACATTTCTTTTTTCTTTTCTGATTATTCTGGTTAGGACTTTCAGTAACATGTCGAATAGGAGTGGTAAAAGTGTGCATTCTTGTTCACGTTCTTCAGGAATATTTTTGCAACTTTTTCTCATTCTGTATGATGTTGTTTTGCTGTATGTGGCTTTTTTTTTCCAGTTAAAGTCCTTCATTTATTCACTACCAAGTCCAGCATATTGAATAAATCAGTTTCATAAGTTTTTACAAAATTTAAGAAGATCCCTGTTCTATTGATTTCTTTAAGAGTTTTTGTTGGTTTTTGTATGTGGCTTTTATTATTTTGAGGTAGGTTTCTTTGATGCTAAGCCTGTTGAGGAGTTTTTCACAAAGGGATGTTGAATTTTATTGAATGACTTTTTTGCATCCATTGATATAATCTTATGTTTTTTATTTTTAATTATGTTATATGTTGAATCATATTTATTGATGTGTCTATTTGAGACAAGCTTTGCATTCCTGGAATAAAACCCAATTGGTCATTATGTATTATCTTTTTATTGTGCTGTTGTTTTCAGTTAGCTAGTATTTTGTTTACCATTTTGAATCTACGTTCATTAGGGACATTTCCCTGTAGCTTTTTGTTTTTGTAGTTGTATCCTTGCCTGAGTTTGGTATCAGGTGATATGAGTTTTTTAGCCCAAGCCAGGAAAGAATCTCTTCTCTTTAATCTTTTGGAATATTTCCAGTAAGAATGGTACATCTGGTAAAATTAGACCTTGAATTTATCTGGTTCTGGGCTTTTGGGGTTGGGAGATTTTCAATTTCTGATTCAATCTTATTACTCATATTGGTCTATTTAGGATTTCCTTTCCTTCCTGGTTCAATTCTGGGGGGCGGGGAGTTGAATATTTCCAGAAACTTATTGATTTCCTCTAGATTTTCTACTTTGTGACTATAGAGATATTTAGTATGTTTTGATGATCTTTTGTATTTCTGTGGAGTCAGTTGTAATACCAGCTTTATCATTTCTGCTTGTGCTTACTAGAATCTTCTTCTTCTTTTTTTTTTTTTTTTGGTTGACCTAGTTAGTGCTCTATCAATTGTGTTCATCTTCTAAAATAATCACATTTTGTTTTGTTGATTCCGTATATTTTGCTTTTTCATTTCAATATTTTTTAATTCTGCCATGATCTTTACTTATTTTCTTCTTCTAGCTCTGGGGTTGGTTTGTTCTAATTTATCTAGTTCCTTGAAGTAAATCAATAGATTGCTAGTTTGTAATCTTTCTGTTTTTTAGTAGACATTTACAAATATTCGCTTCTCTCTTAGTGCTGCTCTTGCTGTATCTCAGAGGGTTTGGTATGCTGTGTCTTCATTTTTCTTTGTATTTTTAAAACTTAATATCTTAATTTTATTGGTGAGCCAATGATTGGTCAAAATTGTGATGTTAATTGCCTCATATTTTTATAGTTTCAACAGTTTCTTTTGTAATTGATTCTTAGATTTATTTCATTACTGTGCAATAAAGAACTAACATCTAGAATCTAACAAGAACACAAACAACTCAGCAACAACAACAAATAAATAAATTACACTATTAAAATGTGGGCAAAAGACATCAACAGATATTTTGTGAAGAAGATATTCAAATGGCCAAAAAGCACATGGAAATAAAAAGCTGAACAACACTAATCATCAGATAAATGAAAACAACTTTACATCGGTCAAAGTGCCTATTACTATGAAGTCAAAAAATTATAGATATGGATGAGAATTCAGAGAAAACACATTTACATACTGTTATTGATAATGTAAATTAGTGCAACCTATGCACTAATGTGCCCCACATAATTATTTAAAAATGTACCCCACATAATTATTTAAAAACTTAAAAAGGAAAAAAATTCTAAAGGCTTCTCAACTAAAAATAGATCTATTATTCAATCAGCAATCCCACTCCATGATATGTACCCCAGAAAATAAATCGTGTCAAAAAATGCCTGCACTCATATGTTCATTGCACCACTATTTACAATAACAAAGATATAGAGTTAACCTAAGTGTCTAGTAATGGATAATTGGATAAGGAGAATGTGGAATATATACACGATGAAAAATAATGTCATTATAAAAAAGCATGAAATTATATCTCTGGCAGCAATATGGATGGAACTGGAGGTCATTGTCTTAAGTCTAGCAACTCCTAAACAGAAAGCCAAATATGTCTTTTTCTCACTTATCAGTAGCCACTAAATAATGGGTACACATAGACACAGAGGGTAGAACAATAGACATGGGAGGCTCATGAGACTTGAGAATGAGATCGATAATGACTTAATGGTTCCAAGGTACTATATCTGGTGAGCTTACTTTAAAAACTCAGACTTCATCACTATGCAATATATTTATGTAACAAAAATGTACCCCACATAATTATTAAAAACTTAAAAAGGCAAAAACACACAAAAAAATGGGATATGTCAAAAAGATGAAGGAGGCAACTTGAAGAAGCTGCCAATTTCCAAAGAGCTAGAAAAATTTGAATAATATAATAAATAACATGGAATTAGATTTTGACTAAAGTATTAAATATTTATAAAACATATAGTTATTAATAAATGAATAAATAAAATATATGAGAGAAGAAGAATGTTTATCTAAAAGAGTATAATTACACAAAATTTTGTTGATATTTCTTCATTCAAAGAGTTGGAGTTTAACCTGAATCTGTGGATTATGGTATCAGCTTTGGCACATGAGAAAAATTCTTGCTCCCTTTAAACTTCAGAAATTTTAGATATAATACCAAGACATGATAGAAAAAGTAGAGAATTTCACAGGATCAACATTTTGTTAAATGATGTGAAAAACACTCTGATGTACTAGTGTAGAGACAAGTCTCAGAGCCAGTAATTCTTTGCCAAGGCCAGTGCAGAGAAGAGTATTCCTAGGTTGTCTTCCTAGCTTTTTTGTAGTTTGAAGTCCTAGTTAAAGCTATAATCCATTTTGAGTTAATTTTCCTTTTCATGTGGTGATAGTTAGGAGTCAAGTTCCCGTCTTCTGCACATGGCTAGCAAGTTATCCCAGCACCATTTATTGTCTAGGTTGTCCTTTCCCCATTGCTGTTTATTTTTTTCAGGGTTGTCAAAAAACAGAGGGTTGTTGTTGTGCAGCTTTATTTCTGAGTTTTCTGTTCTACTTCTTGGGTCTATGTGTTTATTCCTGTACAGTACCAAACAGTTTTTGTTAGTGTGGCTTTATAATAGTTTAAAGTCAAATAATGTGATGTCTCTAGCACTGTTCTTTTAGTTGAGGATTACTTTGGCTGTTTTGGTTCTTTTTTGGTTACATAAAAATTTTAGAATACTTTTCTTATATTTCTCGAAGAATAAAACCAGTATGTTGATAGTAATAACATTGAATCTGTAAAAATTGAAGGATTATATTGCCATTTTTGCATATTATTTCTTCCAGTCCATGAGCGTGGAATGTTTTTTTCAATTTATTTGTTTCCTCTCTGATTTCTTTCTGCAGTGTTTTGTAGTTCTTCTTGTAGAGATCTTTCACCTCCTTGGTTAGCTTTATTCCTAGGTATTTCTTTTTGTGTAGATGTTGTAAGTGGGATTGTGTCATTTATTTCTGTCTCTGTCTGGATGTTGTTGGTGTATAAAAAAGCTACTGATTTTTGTATATTTATTCTGTATCCTGAAACATTACTAAAGTTGTTTATCAATTCTAGGATTCTTTTGGCAGAGTCTATAGAATTTTCTATGCACAGGATCCTATCAACAACAAAAAGAGACACTTTGAATTCTTATTTACTTGTGTGGATGCCTTTTATTTCCTTCTCTTGTCTGATTTCTGTGGTAGAACAGCCAATAAAATGTTGAATAAGACTGGTGAGGGTGGGTATACTTGTTTTGTTCCAGTTATGAAGGGGAATTATTTGAGCTTTTGTTGATTCAGTATGATGTTAGTTGTAGGTTTGTCATACATGGCTCTTATCATTTTAAGGTAAGTTTCTTTGATGTCTAGTCTGTTGACGGTTTTTATCATGAAAAAGGTTGAATCTTATCGAAAGTTTCTCTGGATCGATTGAGGTAATCATATTGTTTTTGCTTTTGATTCTGCTTATGTGGTGAATCACCTTTATTGATTTGTGTATGTTGAACTAGCCTTACATGAAAGGAGTAAAATCTACTTGATCATAACGTAATAACTTTTTAATGTGCTGCTGTATTCAATTTGCTGGTATTTTCTTGAAGATTTTTAGATCTATCTTCAGGAATATTGGTCTAAGATTTTCCTCTTTGATGTCTCTGCCAGATTTTGTGTTCCAAGAACACACAATGAGGAAAAGATAGTCTTTTTAACAAATGGTATAAAAACTGGGCATCCATATGCAGAAAAAAATGAGACCTTATCTCATATCATATACAAAAATCACCTAAAAATGTACTCAAGCCTTGAATATAATATGATATCTAAAATTGTAAAGTCATAGAAGAAAATAGAGAAAAAAGAAGCTTCTTGAAATTGATCTGGAAAATGATTTATTTGGATTTGATGCCAAAATCACAGATAAATAAATTATTTGAAACTATGTATTTGACAAAGGGATCTATCTAAATGTGTAAAGAACCCCTACAATAGCAAAAAATAACCTGATTTTAAGAAGGCAAAATTATGCACAGACACTGTATTCAGGGGAGGACATATGCATGGACAGCAGGACATGGAAAGGTGCTCCACATTACTAACCAACAGGGGAATCCACATCAAAACCACAATGAAATATCACTTCACATTAGTTACCGTGACTATTATCACAAAGAAAAAAGATAACAAAATGCTGACAGTTGGCTGGTGAAAAGGGAATTATTCAGTGGAGTTGTAGTAGAGGTTATTTTATGAATTGAAAGTAAAACTATTATGTGATCTGGTGATCCCACTTCTGGCTGTGTATTCAAAGGAAATAAAATCAGTAAGTAAAAAATATGTTTATTACAGGATTATTCATAATGGCCTAGAATTTTTTAAAGTTAATGACCATAGATAAATGGATGTATAAAGGAAACATATATACATGCAATGGACTATTATATGACCTCTAAAAATAAGGAAATTATAACATTTCCAACAACATGGATGGGCCTGGAGAACATTATGCTAAGTGGAATAAGCCAGACAGAGAAAGACAAATGCTACATGATCTCATTTATATGTGGAATCTAAAATATTCAAATTCTTAGAAGCAGAGAGTAGAAAAGTGGTTCCCAGGGCTGGGAGGAGGGGAAGCAGAGTGATGCTTGTCAAGGGCATAAATTTTCAGTTGTGCAGGTTGAATGGGTTCTGGAGTTCTAATGTAAAGCGATGGGACTAGAGCTATCAACACTGTATTGCAAACTTGATCTCTGGTGAAGGGACAGATTTCAGATGTTCTCACTGGAAACACACATAATAAATTAAAGGAAGAAAAATGGTAACTGTGAGGTAATAGACATTCCAATTCCTTTGTCATAGTGAAAATTTCTCAGTTTGTACCAAAATATCAAGTGGTGCACCTCGAATATATACAATTTCATTTTCAATTATAGTTCCATAAAGCCGAACAAATTAAGCTTACATTCATGATGAAGAAATGCATATTTCCACATATTTTTTCAATAAAAATGAGAAAAGAGAAATAGAAAAAAATATTTACAGCAGCTTCGTTTATGATGTTAATAAACCAGAAACAAATAAAAAGTGCATCCGACAGGAAAATGGATCAGCTTACTGTCATTTATTGCTAAATGGAGTGTCTCAAGTATAAAATTTCTCTCTCTCTCTCTCTCTCTCTCTGTGTGTGTGTGTCTCTCTCCCCCTCTCTCTTTCTCCATGTATATCAAAGCTTTGAGATTATATATCAGAGGTAGTCTGTTAAGTGAACAAATGAAAATATACAGATGTAATTTTACATATGCAATAGCATAAATAAATATCAAAAATAACAAAAGTAGCCCCTTACCAGATAAGGGGTCTATAATGTTTGAATCCATTTATATGAAAATCAAAACATTAACAATGAATCTACAGTGGCAGAAATCAAAACATTGTGCTAAATGTGGGAGCTGACTGGAAGCACAGAGAAGGCCACTTGTGCTGTGGGGTGGGCCTCCTCTTCATCCGATCTTGGCAGTTGGGGACAAGTGTGTTTACATTTGCCAGAAATCCTGTAATGGTACATTGCAAATCTATGCATTATTACCTATATTGAAATTACATCTCATGAAAATAAAAAATTAAAAAACATTGTATAAGAAATAGTTTAAAATTCAGTAAATAATGCAAATAATAAAATCATACTGAAAATGTGAACAATATAATATGAATTAATAAAATATACTCAACAATACCTGCTAGAATTAAATCCCCAAAATCAGAAAGATAAGGGTGACATCTGACGAGTTAATAAACACGTGTTTCATAGAGAAAACAAACGGGTCAAAACTATGTGGAACATGTATTTTGTTATTATCAAAAGTCGTTAAATAATTGAGATAACATTTTAACCTGTCTTAATAGTATTAATTACAAATATCATGTGTAAAATAATGACTGAGAACAACCTTTAGGGAAATAAGGATATTTGAGAGCACACGTACTAAGTTAGATATAGTCTCATTGTTTCTCCAGATATTACTGCTGAAATTTCAAATTTTATCCTGGATTTCTTATAGAATCTGTATGGGCCGTTGGAAAAATTAATTTTCAGAAACGACTTAGAAAACCAATCTCTAATATGGAGATACTAGTATCTCATTTCATAAAGAAATTTAAACTGTGTGATACATGTAAAGTCCTCAAAAGCAACGTTAGTACGTGGGAAAGGACTTATTCATAGTAGCTTGTGATGTGTATTGCTAAAATTATTACCTTGATTTTTGGGGGGAAAATTAAAGCAAAGCGTGATGAGTTAAAGTGTGATGTTGCTTGTTTGGTACAACAAGGGGGTGAGGATAAGGAATAGCCCTGTGATCCCGAGGAGATGGCCTAATCCAAGGAGAGGGAGGCTCCGGGTCGTGCGGACTCACACGGGGCGCCTTCATGGAGCCGGTCCCAGAAGCCTGCAGGAGGCAGGCATGTGGATGGGTTTCTCAGGACGATCCAATCAGACCTGGACAGGGGAAAAAAGATCATGACCTAGGATGGATTAAATAATTGTCTTGAAAATTGATAAATTACGATTGTATATATTTATGAGGTACAAAGTAATGTTGTGATATATTAATACAATATGGAATAATTAAATATAACTAATTAGCATATTAATCAACTCAAAATATTTTCATTTTTGCCTCAAGGCCATTTGAAATTTATCTTAGCTATTTTGAAATGACCAATATACTATGTTTAAGTAAAGAAATAGATATGAATTAACATAAACAATACAAAATTTTTGAAATCAATTATGCATTACTCCAATAATTTATATTAGGTTCGTCAATAAGTTTGATCGTTTAGGACATATTTTAAAAATTATTTTATTATAATGTTAAATATAAATCACTATACATTTATGCACGGGTTTGTGGTATTTAGACCTGTGTCTACAGGTGCAAATTTATGCTCTCATAGCTTTGTAGTTGCTGACAGGAATAGATGTTAATGAAACTCTGGAAGAATAACTGCAAATGAAAGTAAATAGTTTTTAAAAGTAGCGCTACATAAAAGGTTTAAAATTACTAAAACTTAAATATCAATGATGATAAATACATACTAATAACAGTAAAAAAATATAACAACCTGTAATACTCAAGGGTTCTGAAAACACAAACCTGACTTCTCCAGCTAATGAGAAAGGAAACCTCCCCTGCACCTGCTCCTGGGACCTGTCCCGTCCTAAGTGGGTCCCGAGCGCCCCCTGGAGGCCCCGCGCGCCCCTGCAGGGGGGATTGTGTCTGGGCTCACACTGACCTCGAATCACTGTGTCTCTAGTACAGTAATACACGGCCGTGTCCTCGGTTTTCAGGCTGCTCATTTGCAGGTACAGCGTGTTCTTTGAATCATCTCTGAGATGGTGAATCTGCCTTTCACCGACGCAGCGATCCTGTCTCGTAATTGTTAGATTTGCTTCTAATACGCCAACCCACTCCAGTCCTTTCCCAGAAGCCTGGCGGACCCAGTGCATAGCAGAACTACTGAAGGTGAATCCAGAGGCTGCACAGGAGAGTCTCAGGGACCCGCCAGGCTGGACCAAGCCTCCCCAGACTCCACCAGCTGCACCTCACACTGGACACCTGCAAACACAGAGACACCCTGGTCAGAAACAGCCACCCATATCCACTGTTTCTCCACTCATGTCCCTCACACTCCACATCTCTATTTCTCCATGAATTACCTTTTAAAATTGCAACAAGGAAAACCCAGCTCAGTACAAACTCCATGGTGAGTCTCCTGTGTTCAGTGCCGATCACCAAGTGGAGACAGCTGGGAATCCCAAGGCTGGGGCTCCTCTCCTTAAACTGTGTGATACATGTAAAGTCCTCAAAAGCAACGTTAGTACGTGGGAAAGGACTTATTCATAGTAGCTTGTGATGTGTATTGCTAAAATTATTACCTTGATTTTTGGGGGGAAAATTAAAGCAAAGCGTGATGAGTTAAAGTGTGATGTTGCTTGTTTGGTACAACAAGGGGGTGAGGATAAGGAATAGCCCTGTGATCCCGAGGAGATGGCCTAATCCAAGGAGAGGGAGGCTCCGGGTCGTGCGGACTCACACGGGGCGCCTTCATGGAGCCGGTCCCAGAAGCCTGCAGGAGGCAGGCATGTGGATGGGTTTCTCAGGACGATCCAATCAGACCTGGACAGGGGAAAAAAGATCATGACCTAGGATGGATTAAATAATTGTCTTGAAAATTGATAAATTACGATTGTATATATTTATGAGGTACAAAGTAATGTTGTGATATATTAATACAATATGGAATAATTAAATATAACTAATTAGCATATTAATCAACTCAAAATATTTTCATTTTTGCCTCAAGGCCATTTGAAATTTATCTTAGCTATTTTGAAATGACCAATATACTATGTTTAAGTAAAGAAATAGATATGAATTAACATAAACAATACAAAATTTTTGAAATCAATTATGCATTACTCCAATAATTTATATTAGGTTCGTCAATAAGTTTGATCGTTTAGGACATATTTTAAAAATTATTTTATTATAATGTTAAATATAAATCACTATACATTTATGCACGGGTTTGTGGTATTTAGACCTGTGTCTACAGGTGCAAATTTATGCTCTCATAGCTTTGTAGTTGCTGACAGCAATAGATGTTAATGAAACTCTGGAAGAATAACTGCAAATGAAAGTAAATAGTTTTTAAAAGTAGCGCTACATAAAAGGTTTAAAATTACTAAAACTTAAATATCAATGATGATAAATACATACTAATAACAGTATAAAAATATAACAACCTGTAAGACTCCAGGGTTCTGAAAACACAAACCTGACTTCTCCAGCTAATGAGAAAGGAAACCTCGCCCTGCACCTGCTCCTGGGACCTGTCCCGTCCTCAGTGGGTCCCGAGCGCCCCCTGGAGGCCCCGCGCGCCCCTGCAGGGGGGTTTGTGTCTGGGCTCACACTGACCTCGCCTCACTGTGTCTCTAGTACAGTAATACACGGCCGTGTCCTCGGTTTTCAGGCTGCTCATTTGCAGGTACAGCGTGTTCTTTGAATCATCTCTGGAGATGGTGAATCTGCCTTTCACCGACGCAGCG
This sequence comes from Cercopithecus mona, assembly GCA_014849445.1. Taxonomy (NCBI): domain Eukaryota; kingdom Metazoa; phylum Chordata; class Mammalia; order Primates; family Cercopithecidae; genus Cercopithecus; species Cercopithecus mona. The sequence goes on along the minus strand of JABBCR010000764.1, from coordinate 203,203 downwards.
TATCCTGTCTCGTAATTGTTAGATTTGCTTCTAATACGGCCAACCCACTCCAGTCCTTTCCCAGAAGCCTGGCGGACCCAGTGCATAGCAGAACTACTGAAGGTGAATCCAGAGGCTGCACAGGAGAGTTTCAGGGACCCGCCAGGCTGGACCAAGTCTCCCCCGGACTCCACCAGCTGCACCTCACACTGGACACCTGCAAACACAGAGACACCCTGGTCAGAAACAGCCACCCATATCCACTGTTTCTCACACTCATGTCCCCTCACACTCCACATCTCTATTTCTCCATGAATTACCTTTTAAAATTGCAACAAGGAAAACCCAGCTCAGTACAAACTCCATGGTGAGTCTCCTGTGTTCAGTGCCGATCACCAAGTGGAGACAGCTGGGAATCCCAAGGCTGGGGCTCCTCTCCCAGAGCTGCAGGGTCAGGGCTGGGCTGCTTTTCATCACCCAAAAGGGGGGTCTTATTTGCATGTCTCCTACTATATAGCAAGCTCAGAGTGGGACGCCTCAGGAGAAGGCTGTGCACACAGTAGATGAGGGTGTCCTGGGGGAGATTGGTAGTGATCCTATCATTCGGGAAAATATAATTTCATAATATGTGATTGTGCCTTGATATTCATTTAGCAGTCATCATCTAATTTCATTTTTATGTATTTGCACTGTACTTCCCCTTATATATTTCTGAAGTCCCTTGGCTTGTCTGTTTGAGTGATGTCTCTTTCCTCGACACTCTGAAGGGTATGATGTCATCGTTCACAGGTGCAGTCCTGGATGTACACGCAGTTTCCACGGAAACGCTGTCATTTGGCAGTGTTGCCTTTGACAACCGAATTACCTGATTGTTCTACTTGACTGTTTCTCTTAACATAACACCTGGATGTTACACTGTGCTCATTTCTGACATGATGACACTGTTTTGTAACATAAATCGTCCAACAACCTGGTGCAATTAAATTTGGGCTTCTTTCTAGGGACCATTTTTAAGGATTGTTCCGACCCCAAAATGTTACTGATTTTATTCAAGAAATGGAGTCTAACTATGTTTTCAGGCTGGACTTGAAACCCTGGGCTCAAATGATCCTCTCACCTCAAACTCCCAAGTAAGTTGAACTGCAGGCAGTGCCACAGCACCCAGCTCGTAATTCTTAAATTATAGGTTTTCTTATTCTCTCTGTTAAAATGAGTGGACTATTGATTTCTATATTGCTCTCCTGGAGCTGTCAGATTTCTATTAATTACTTACCATGAAAACCACTAACATTTTAGATGAACTTTAGCATTGAAATTATTCTCATTCAACTGCAAATCAAGTCGCGCCATTTAGAGAGAACTTCGTTTCACTGTTTTTATGCCCTGCCTCTGTCACTAGAAAAACATGCCAGTCTCCACACTGGTGCAGAAGAAAGGGTTCGGGTATCTCAGAGGGACACTCCTGCTTTAAGTACAGAAAACTGGGCATGGGAGTGGTGGACTCCTATGATGTCATTGTGCTTCTCTCAGGAAGCTCCCCAGAACCTCCGCCCTACAAGGGAGCTGGGGTGAGAATAATCAGGGTCTACCTGTTCTTGGCCTGTAACGCATGACATGGAAACCATGTCTCATGAGTGAGGCTGGGAGGAGAAAGGCATCCATCAAATCACAGACTGGAATTTAATCTCCAACATAAAGACCTGACACTATGATATCAATTGAGATCTGGGGGAGAGGGAAGCACCACCTTCTGGTCAGTCCAGCCCAGGGTCAAGCTTCTGTCACCCTGAGATGTAAAGAAGAGGGTAATGCTCTTCTCTCAAGTATTCTGGGTCCTCACTGCACTTGCTGAGACTATTTGAGTTGCTGTGAGAGAATACCATGGACTGGGTGGCCCAGAAGTAACAGAAATGTATTTGTCCCAATTTTCAAGCCTGGGAAGTTCAAGATCAAAATGCCTTAGAGATTCGTATCTGGTGAAGTCCCAATTCTTTATTTATAGATGGCCACTTTCCTACCATAACCATACCTGGTGGAAGGAAAGAGGGAGCTCTCTGGGGTGTTTTATCAGGGCACTAATTCCACTCATGAGATGGAGCCTCAACAACTTTCAAAGGACACCAAAGGCCCCACCTCTACCACCATCACCTTGGAGTTGAGATTCCAACATAGGCCTTATGGGGGTCATAACCATTCAGTCAATAGGAGCACATTATGTCAATCAATGGATGTCATTTACTGTGTGTTCTTAGAATAATTTTCATGATATTACAGGTTGGGTTTCTATAATTTTTACCAGGTTAGGTTGTCTCTTTGGAAAGCTTGAAGTTTCTCATGACATCACTCTGGTAATGAGATAACTCTATTCATATTTGTGATTGAAGCTTCCTCATTCGGGCCATAAGCATTTGGAATGTTCTTCTCTTAAATCATTTGCCACGATGGAATAAACTTGTCCCCCTCATCAGTGTTATCATTTATTCAGAAATGCACTTTTTATATTTTAATATTGCAAATCCACCTTTTCTTTGTCTTTCTTTAATATGGTGTCTTTCTTTATATTTTAAAATTTATAAGTGAATATGATTAAAATTTAGGGTAATTTTAGATTTTAAGGAAAGCCCCCTGTAGTAGGGTGTGATCTCGTGTACAACTTGCCCTGGTTCCCTCACACGGATCCGCACTCTGCCAATGCTGGGTCTCTCTCCTGCCGTCTGTGGGACCCACTCTCTGAACAGTGTTCTGCTACCCACTGTCTATTCTGTGGTCTCCACGCTTCCTGGCCTGTCTGGGATCTCAGCTCCTTTTCCTCAACTTCAGATCTACCTGGTTCCACTTCAGCACCGTGGCCCGGAAACTCTCTTCAGAAAGTATCAGAGTGTGCCTTCACCAGAGGGCTTGTTTTGTATATTTCCCCCTCCCAGCAATCACTGTCTGTGTTAATTGATGTCACACATCTTAAAATCATGTTTAAGAAATTTCACTGTGTTTTACAGTAATTTCTGGTGGAAAGATACATCTGGTCTCTGTTGTTAAACCTTTTTTGAAATGATCATCTTGAACATAAATATTGGAGTCAATTTTATAATGTTCACCAAGATTTATCTTTGAAAAAATATACGTATATATATATTCAATTCTAAATTCCAGGAGACATCCCTGTAGACATACATTATGAAGTTTATGTATTTACATATTTTATAGACTTAATATGATACTTAATTTTAAAAATATTCAGAATATCTATATCTGTCACACAAGAAAGCACAAGTTCTACAATGCCCTAATAGAAACACTTATTTGTCTTTCTTTGGGTTCTTCCTGTGGAAATAGAGGGAGATATCTTAGGACACTGATGCAGGAGTGCCTTCAGAGACCCTGCCCAGAACCTGACCCAGGAGGGATGTGAGGGCTTTCCATCTCTGTGACTGGCATTCTGTCTCCTTCTCAGGAAAATCTGGGATCTTCCTCCACCCCTTGGGTGGGCTGCTTCACCATCCAGGACACTGAGGGGCAGACAGAGGGTGTGGCAGGCCATAGACATCAAAGGTCACAGTGCGGATGAGGATTGAGATGCTAACCTGCCCCAGTGATAACAGAGATCTCCGTGGGGCAGAGTCCCAGTAAATGATCCTAACCATGTGGGGATCTGTGTGCCTGTCTGAGAGAAGAGTCCACACCGGGACAGTGTGTGCCTGTCTGAGAGTGAAGGCTCATTCATGAAGGTATCTACCTAGACTGAGGCTGTGTTTGGGGAAAATATTTCTCACTCAGGAGATAATGAGAAACTTGAGTGATTCGTTTTTAGAAAAGAAAAACTGATCATGTAGAAACCTCATTTAGGAAGAGTCACTGGACAATGTTTGTCAAAACACCGTTCATTTAGAAGGAATTTCCTGTTCATGCCCTTTGCAGGGACATTGATGAAGCTGGAAACCATCATTCTCAGCAAATTAACACAAGAACAGAAAACCAAGCACCGCATGTTCTCACTCATAAGTGGGAGTTAAGGAATGAGAACACATGGACACAGGGAGGGGAACATCACACACTAGGGCCTGTTTAGGGGTGGGGGCCTGGGGGAGGGATAGCATTAGGAGAAATAGCATTAGGAGAAATACCTACTGTCGATGACAGGTTGATGGGTGCAGCAAACCAACAAGGCACATGTATACCTATGTAACAAACCTGCACATTCTGTGCATGTACCCCAGAACTTAAAGTATGCTAAAAAAAAAGACATTCCTATCTAAGAAGTACTGTCTCTTTATAGCCTAAATACTGCCATAACTTGCCCTAGACCACTTACAACATGAATATTGATAAGCTTTATAGATTAATTGGATGCCAAGATAATAGTGCCATTATTTTTCTGATACTTCACTAATACTTTATTATTTGACCAGTCCTCACTTAGATACCTTTTCCATAAAACATAATTTTTAATTGAATAAGCATTTCTACCATGAGACAAACTGTCTTCCTGGTGACTAAATATCCATCATGATTTTGACATAATGCCCATGATATTGATGATTAAGTTGGCATTCTCAGAAAAAATTGACCCAGGTTCAAGGGGCTAACTGCAGAGTCATATTTATGTCTGTTTTGCTTCAAGATAGGGGACCTGAGTTATAAACAACATAGTGGGTGGTCTCCTGAGGGCTCCAAGCTGTGAAGGAAAATAAGACAACCCCAGATGGTGGTTAGAGGCTCCCTGGCTGGTTCCTCTCTGCACCTGCTCTTCACTGTGCCTCTGCCTTGGGTGAGTTTTGAGCATCTCCTGCTGGTCCTGTGCTGCCTGTGAAGCCCAGATAAAGGAAGTCTTGGGGATCTGCTTCTGAGATGCCAAGGTGTATGTCTAGTTCCTGGAAAATACACAGCAACGGCTGGGAGCTACATCTTGGATCTCGCCCATGTGACCTCGCCTGTGTAGGAGCCTCCTCAAAGCCCAGAGACGGGATCGGCTGGGGGCCCTCCCTTCTCAGACATTACTGGAGGCAACTTTCTGCAAATCTAATTGTAGTTTGACTATATAATTCCGCAATCATGTGTTTTACTAATGTACTTAACTGACTATGTCCACTCAGTGAACCATACATGACTGTTCATTTGTATTTCCCAAATACTGAGCTCAGTAAAAAAAAAAAAAAAAAAAAAACCCTGATTAGTTCAGCAAATTATCGGATTTGAATCAGGAAACTAAGTGATAACATTTTCTATAACAAACTTATGAACAAAAAAGTTAAGAAAATGAAGTCACAAAAATAGAACTTATGTTATGACCTGGAATCTGACGGTGGTAATTTATATAATGGAGCTGCAGTGAGAAAGGCTACCAGGTGACCTCATTCTGAACCCGTCTTTAGAGCTGACAAGCAATCACCAGGAGTGCGGCAGCCCGTAATTCCCCCACATAGGAAGACACCCAGCTCAATAAAACTTCACTTGGGGTCTCTGCAGGCTCTGAGGTGTGCAGGAGCAGCTCCTACCACAAAGTTTGCAGTCAGTCAAGTCTCCACTCTTTCCCTTGGGACATGAGAGGTAGTGTAGACAAGGTCCAGACATGCTCTACTCAAGGTCTCTGCACATGGGTAAAAAATGCAGGTGTGAAATTCGTGTTCTCAATCCGTGAAACAACACCCATGAAAAATGCAACTCTGTTCCGGGACATCATGCAGAATGAAGACATAAAGCAATTGCGGTAAATTTGAAAATTACAATTGCTTGTGGACTGCACATTTTTTCATATGCCTTCCAATCAATCATGTGGAAACGTGTATTCTGTATAAAAATCCACGGCATGTTGGCTCTGAGAATGCACCTTCCTCCCTCCACCTACAGGCAGAACAACGCACTTGGATCAGGCACCCGGCTGCTGCTCTCTGACGTCTGTGATGTGTCTCATGCTGAATCCCATATCCTGTGCTCCATTCTTAGCAATAGAGTGAGCTCTGCACTCATCTGAGGCGGAGCCATCGCTGGGAGTCATGCGGGTTTCCTGAGGGGCAACTTTGACTTGTGCAAAACTCAGTGATAATCTGGACTTTCTTTGCACAGCACATAAATGTAAGAAGGTTCCAACCAATCCTCCCTCCCTCTCTCCTTCACTCAGGGACAGGCTTCCATCATATGCCATCGGCTTTCCCAGGCTCGTTTACCCTCCATGCATTTTCCCTCAAAAGGGTGGATGCCCTCTTTTGACCAATGTATGCAAACTTAATCGGCTACTGGAGATTTCTGCTCAGAAGATGAATAATAATACACATATTTTAGCAAAATTATTTATAACATAAGTCTGATTCTATTGTCAAATATAAACTATTAATATTAAATTAATATTGCATTAATATTAATATTTAAAAAATCAATATAAAATATTAATCATGGTAATAATCTATTTTGTGTGTCACCTTGACTGGGACAGAGTCTCAGTTATTCAATCAAACACTAATATAGGTGTTGCTCCGATGATATAATACAGGTGTTATTAAAGCCTGTCATCACTTTTCTTTAGGTCAGGAAGATTGTCCTAGATGAACTTGTTCGGTTTGATTTAATCCTAGCAGAAGAGGAGACTATGGAACTCTATGGTGGACAGCAGATGTAGGACTTCCAAGGAATTCCAGCTTGTCTTTCCTGATGACCGGCTCCATTGGCTCTGGCTGTGCCTAGCCAGACCTCACAATTGCTGTCACGCCGAGCTCGCAGCACAACAAAGTCATCCTCAGCTCTCCCAAAAATCACAGGTGGGGTGGGGGCTCTGTGACAGGGTGAGAAGCACAGATCATCTCGACATCAGTGTCCCATTTGAGGAAACAACTAGGAGTGTCCACTTTCATTCCCCAAATGCGTCCATGCATAGAGGACAGCAGGGGCGTCCAGGCAACCGGGAATGAGAAAGATCCCTCAGCCTGCCAGGTCCTCAGGAGCCACAACCTGAGCCACACCTGAGTTCCAGGTAATGTATCTGAGGCCTGCGGTTTAGACCACAGGACACACACCCTCCATTTTAAGAACAAAGGAGAAAAGGGAAGTGTAAGAATGAAAACTAGAGAAAAGGAAAATTGATTAGCAGAGAAAGGACCAAATGGATGAATTCTGAGTCAAATGTTCAGTTTTAAAGGTTGATGGGATTACTGTGAAAACTGTCAGGATTCTAAGGACCCTGGCCCTGGATGGATGAACCTCCCTCTTGGTCCCAATCTGAATCCAAAACCCTGTTCCAATCAGAGATTCCCATGGAGACATCTGCTCTGAGTCTGATTGGAAAACACTTCCCAGGTTCCCCTGGGCTTCCTCGGGACTCTGATTCTGGTGACCAGGGAGGGTCATTTCTGTGCCCAAAGTGACACTCAGGCTTCCATGGTGGTGAGAATGTGTCCTCTTGTCACAAAAGCAAAGAAACATCGGGGGAAAAAGTGTCACATTCAGAGACATTAAGTGTGAGTACAGAATCGTAAATCTGAAAGGGTCTCTGAGGAAACTTGATGATGAGGCAGCCCCAGATGCTGAGAGAAAGTCAGCCTTTAGCACCACCGGCCCCTGCCATAGAGAACAGCCCAGTTCACAGGGCCCAGGACACCCCCTCGTGGTCTCAGATGCCCTGCAGCGAGGTTTTTGTCTGGGCTCACGCTGACTTCCCCTCACTGTGTCTCTCGCACAGTAATACACAGCTGTGTCTTCAGCTCTCAGGCTGTTCATTTGCAGATACAGTGAGTTCTTGGCGTTCTCTCTGGAGATGGTGAATCGGCCCTTCACGGAGTCGGCGTACCATGTGCTACTCCCATCACTATTAATATGTGAGACCCACTCCAGCCCCTTCCCTGGAGCCTGGCGGACCCAGTGCATCCAGTAGCTACTGAAAGTGAATCCAGAGGCTGCACAGGAGAGTCTCAGGGACCCCCCAGGCTGTACCAAGCCTCCCCCAGACTCCACCAGCTGCACCTCACACTGGACACCTGCAAACACAGAGACACCCTGGTCAGAAACTGCCACACAAATCCATTGCTTATCTCACTCATGTCCATTCACACTCCATATCTCTAGTTTTCCGTCAATCACCTTCTAAAATAGCAAGAAGGAAAACCCAGCTCAAGCCCAACTCCATGGTGAGTTCTCTGTGCCGTCCTGATCAGCAAGCAGAAGCACCTGGGAATCCCGGGGCTGGGGCTCCTCTCCCACATCTGCCGGGTCAGGGTTTGGCTGGTTTTCATCAGCAGGGGGAGGGCCCTATTTGCATAACTCCTACTATATAGCAAGCTCTGGGATCAGACACCTGAAGAGAGAGCAGGACCCAGAGCAGATGAAAGTGTCCTGAGGAAGATGGATGAAACTGTGCTGTGATAAAACCTTTGCACGGGTCACCTTATTTCAGATTCACCTATGTGTGTAAATTATGTTCTGTAGGAGTCAATGTTCTCTATTTACAGATGTAAAGTAAACCCACACATGGATGGGCTCCGTATGTACCTAAGAGATCATGTCTGGGATGAGTGAGTTCTGGTATCTGGGCCTGCGCTTCTCACCACTGGCCCTGACTCCTCCCTTAGCCAACTGCAGGACAAAGCTGGACATGCCTAGTGTGGTTTGCAGAAGCCACTGCCTAATCAGAATATGTGTGATTTTGCTGCACTCTCCTGTTTACCTTAAACTATGGAGAGAACTAGGGTTCAGGTAGATAAATTTTCAGGTATCTCTGACGTTTAAAATACTGGTATCTATCTTTCTGTCACTCCTACATTGTCTAGTTTTCAACTTCTCCCCACATAATAAATTTTGTAATATTTGCCTGACAGATTACAAACTTTACATATCTAAAGTGTAAATTGATCATCATTACATAACTATTACCATGATAAAGAAGGTGGACAAGTGAAATTCCCTCAACTTCTTTTCTGTCCTTCTACTTCCTGTTTCTATTTCCTTATCCTTTCTCCTTCCCTTCTGCCAACATATTCCCAGGCAACTACTAATCTTCTTTATATTACTTTACATCAGTTTTCATTTTCCAGAATTTTAAAAGATAGAATCATATATACTCTTATTTGTTTGGCTTATTTTACTCAATTTAAATACTTGATAATTTAATCTTCTTATTGTGTATATTGGTCATTCTTTTATTATGAAGGATGAGTAGTATTCCAGTAAACAAAGTTACCATAATTTGTTTCTCTATTAGGCAGCTGATCAATATTTGGATTCTTTTATTACTTTTGGTGTTACTAAAAATTTTGTTATTCAGATTTGAAATGTACATAGATGAGAATTTCTTTTTTTTACAACAACAATAAAATCAACAATAACTGTTAAACAGAGAAAATGGACTTTTGCAAATTGTCTTTAATATTTCGGATCACTGAAATTTTAAGACAATCAACAAACCTGAAATCTAGAGAGAGACAAGTTCTTGTAGGGAGAATCAAAGCGAGGGTGTGAGCTGAACTGAGGCAGAGTTCACCAAATGAAATACAGGCTAGTACAAGATAAAATATACTAATATACATTGAAGTGCTTTGAGTGGAGTGTGGTAAGCATGTTTTTAGTGTGAAATTCTCAGGGAACACATACTGAAGAGTTTTTCTATTCTTTTGAATGCCTTTCCCTTATAATGAGAATAGTCAAAAAATATCTTCCCTTCCCAAAGTGTCTGTCTGGGGTGTATCTGAGCCCACACTTCTGAAATGCTTCCAGAGCCAAGTCTCGTAGGCCCACTACAGAACTAAGAAATTACTCAACGGGGCAAACCACCAAAACCAGTATCCTAAAGGCCCTGGTTTAACCCCTCAGGAAATGAGGTGGGAAGACAGATCCCCACCAAAGTTCTACCGGGAAGCAGCTCCCCTCTCTTAGGGAATCAGAGCCTTAGTCTGCAGGGCAGGGCAGGGCAGCAAATCTGGAAGGTGGAGACACCCATGGAGAACACCGGAGCTGTGGGAGGGAACACCTGGAGAAATGGGGGGCTCTACCCCAGGGGAAGGGGAGCTGTGCAGCGAGGCAGAAAGGAACCCCCATGTCAAACTTCGGGGTTCCAGGGAGGGAAAAGGAAATGGCACCACGTTGCAAACCCGGGCAGCAGCCACTGTGCCCACCCCGCCAAGGGTGCGGGGGTTCCTGGGCCTCGGCGGACTCTGGACGGCTGCCCAGGCCTTCCCCAGGGGTCTGCCTCATGGCAGGGTGACCACGGAGGCTGCCACTCCCGACCACTGGCCGGGGTAGTGATCAGCTCTGCCAGGCCTCCCTGACCACCGGGGCAATGGGGAGAGTCTGTGGAGATGTCACCCCTGCCCTGGACACCGGCCAGGGCCCAGCGAGGATCAGGAGCCCCTGCCCAGGCTGCAAGGAGGGGCAGAGGGAGCCGATGCTCCACGGAGCCGGTGGGAGCCAGGAGCAGGCAGCAGCCCTGACCCCTCAGGTGCGGCTCCAGCTGCCCCAATCAGGGCAGTAGACTCGGCCTCTGTGCTCTCGGAGGTCGGGAACAGGCAGGAGCCCTGCGCTCCTGGGTGCTGCTGCAGCCTCCCAAACCATGGCTGAAGACACGGGCATCTCCCTCCACGGAGCGGGTAGAAGCCCCTGCAAACCGGGGGCTGCAGCCTCAGGCGTCCCTGCAGGCTTGGGGTCCCCGGGAAAAGCTCTCCGCTCTTGCATGCCGAGAAGTGCTGCTCCCGCTTCCTGGCTTCTTCCTGCTGTTGGCTCTGATCTTGGGAGAAAGTCTGGGGGAGCCCCACGGGCCTTGAACCGCAGCAGGAGGCAGGAAGGCTCCTGGGCACAGGGGCGGGTCCCCAGGAAGGGCCTGAAGGCTGGGCCCGGGCTCCCAGATCCGCAGACCAGAGTCGGGACTTGTGGTGCCTTCTGTGGCCCACCCATGACCACCCGTGGACCAGTGGGCACGCACTTCCTCCCCTCGGAGGTCCGTAGAAACCCCTGGACTCAGCCGGAGCAGGACAGAGGATGGAGAGACGACAGGACCACCAGCTGTGGAGAGGAGCTACTCCCTCTGCTGAGAACTGGGAAGACCACAGGATGACCAGCTGTGGAGAGGAGCTGCTCCCTCTGCTGAGAACTGGGAAGACCACAGGATGACCAGCTGTGGAGAGGAGCTGCTCCCTCTGCTGAGAACTGGGAAGACCACAGGATGACCAGCTGTGGAGAGGAGCTGCTCTCTCTGCTGAGAACTGGGAAGACCACAGGATGACCAGCTGTGGAGAGGAGCTGCTCCCTCTGCTGAGAGCTGAACTCTCAACCAGTCATCTTGCCTGCAGAGAGGAGCTAGTCACTGGGGGTCTCCTCTGAGAGGCTCTAATGCTTCATGAAGCTAGTCTTTGTCTTGCTCACCCTCCACATGGCTGCATACCTCATTCTTTCCACATGTAGGACACGAACTTAGGCAAAGTCGCCACTGGCCACAGAGGGTTCCGGCCAGAAAAAGCAACACCCCAGTGATCCCAAAACAACTGTAGTAAATACTGCAGGCCATGGTAACACAGTAGTATTTGTTTATCTAAACATAAAAAATGTATAGATAAATAAGGAAGCGTATTATTGTGGAACCACCGTTGTTTGTGCCTTCTGTTACTACCAGAAACTTTGTTATACAGAGCATAACTGTACTTAAATTTCTGGGGGGAAAAAAAACAGCCACCCAAGAACATATAACTGATAAAACACTTCTTATGAAATGAAAGATAGATAAATACTTTCCCAGGCAAAGGAATACTGAAGAAATTAATCATCTCTAGAATTACCTCACAAGAAATGTCAAAGGGTCTCCACTAGGTGCCCAATAGAACGCAGCTCCTGTTTCAGTCCACTCTGCCATCTGCCCTGTGATTGTTCTGTGTAGATTTGCTTTCTGCTGTCTTAGGGTTTCTCCTCTCTTAAGTCATGTCTCCCTTCTCCTCCTTATTTTCAGTCTATCACCAAAATTCATGTTTAGCTGGGAACACTGGAGGCTTTGAAAGAGATTTTTTTTTTAAGAAACACAATTAATTTTTTATACTTCCGAAGGTAGGGAAGTCCAAGGTTGAAGGGTCATATTTTATGACAGCCTTCTTGCTGAGACCCTGTAGAGTTCCAAGGTGGCACAGGGCATCACATGGTGAAGGAGCTGAGCACGCCAGCTCATGTCTCTCTTCCTCTTTTTTTTTTTTTTTTATTATATTTTAAGTTCTAGGGTACATGTGCATAACGTGCAGGTTTGTTACATATGTATACTTGTGCCATGTTGCTGTGCTGCACCCATCAACTCATCAGCACCCATCAACTCGTCATTTACATCAGGTATAACTCCCAATGCAATCCCTCCCCCTGCCTCCCTCCCCATAACAGGCCCCAGTGTGTGATGTTCCCCTTCCCGAGTCCAAGTGATCTCATTGTTTAGTTCCCACCTATGAGTGAGAACATGCGGTGTTTGGTTTTCTGTTCTTGTGATAGTTTGCTGAGAATGATGGTTTCCAGCTGCAACCATGTCCCTACAAAGGACACAAACTCATCCTTTTTTATGGCTGCATAGTATTCCATGGTGTATATGTGCCACATTTTCTTAATCCAGTCTGTCACTGATGGACATTTGGGTTGATTCCAAGTCTTTGCTATTGTGAATAGTGCCGCAATAAACATACATGTGCATGTGTCTTTATAGCAGCATGATTTATAATCCTTTGGGTATATACCCAGTAATGGGATGGCTGGGTCATATGGTACTTCTAGTTCTAGATCCTTGAGAAATCACCATACTGTTTTCCATAATGGTTGAACTAGTGACTTCAAACTATACTACAAGGCTACAGTAACCAAAACAGCATTGTACTGGTACCAAAACAGAGATATAGACCAGTGGAACAGAACAGAGTCCTCAGAAATAATACCACACATCTACAGCCATCTGATCTTTGATAAACCTGAGAAAAACAAGAAATGGGGAAAGGATTCACTATTTAATAAACAGTGCTGTGATAATTGGCTAGCCATAAGTAGAAAGCTGAAACTGGATCCTTTCCTTACTCCTTATATGAAAATTAATTCAAGATGGATTAGAGACTTATATGTGAGACCCAAAACCACAAAAACGCTAGAAGAAAAGCTAGGTAATACCATTCAGGACATAGGCATGGGCAAGGACTTCATGTCTAAAACACCAAAAGCAATGGCAACAAAAGCCAAAATTGACAAATGGGATCTAATTAAACTAAAGAGCTTCTGCACAGCAAAAGAAACTACCATCAGAGTGAACAGGAAACCTACAGAATGGGAGAAAATTTTTGCAATCTACTCATCAGACAAAAGGCTAATATCCAGAACCTACAAAGAACTCAAACAAATTTACAAGAAAAAAACAAACAAACCCATCAAAAAGTGGGCAAAGGATATGAATAGACATTTCTCAAAAGAAGACATTCATACAGCCAACAGACACATGAAAAAATGCTCATCATCACTGACCATCAGAGAAATGCAAATCAAAACCACAATGAGATACCATCTCACACCAGTTAGAATGGCCATCATTAAAAAGTCAGGAAACAACAGGTGCTGGAGAGGATGTGGAGAAATAGGAACACTTTTACACTGTTGGTGGGATTGAAAGAGATTTTTATCTATTCTTCACCAGGTCTAATGAGTTCTGTCTATGGGTGTCCACATCTGTTCAAAAAATCTATGTGAACAGTACATTTTTAGTTGAGGAATTTTATTTATTTACATATAAGTTTATTTTGAATCTCTGTTTTTATGCCTTCCATGTAGAACTGTGTGTCAGTTAAACCTCTTTTCTTTGTAAGTTACCCAGTCTTGGGTATTTCTTCATAGCAGTATGAGAAGAAAAAAATACACTCTTTTGGTACCACAGAGAGTAAGGCACTGCTATAAAGATGCCCAAAAATATAGAAGCAACGTTGGAACTAGGTAAGAGATAGAGGTTGGAACAGTTGGCAAGGCTCTGAAGAAGACAGGATGATACTGAAAAGTTTGTAATTTCCTAGAGACTCGTTGAATGACCTTGGACAAATTGCTGATAGTAATATGGACAATAAAATCCAGGATGAGGGGGTCTCAGACAGAGATTAGGAAGTTTTTGGGAACTGGAGCAAAGGTGACTCATGCTATGCTTTAGCATGAAGACTGGCAGCATTTTGCCTCTGTCCTAGAGATCTGTGGAACTTTGAACTTGAGAGAGGTGATGTAGAGTATCTGACAGAAGAAATTTCTAACCAGCAAAGCGTTCAGGACAAAGAAGAGCATAAAAGTATGGAATATTTTCAACTGGCGATGCAATAGGAAAGAAAAACCAATTTTCTGGGTAAAAACTCAAGCATGCTGCAGAAATTCACATAAGTAACAAGAAGCCAGATGCCAGTCACCAAGAAAATGGGGAAAAATGTCTTCAGGACATGTCAGAGGTCTTCACAGCAGTACCTCCAATCACAGGCCAAGAGCCCCCAAAGGAAAATAATGGTTTTATGTGCCTGATCCAGGGCTTTCCTGCTCTGTGCAGTTTTGGGAAATGGTGCCTTTAGTCCCAGCTACTTCAGCTCCAGGTGTAGCTAAAAGGGGCCAAAGCACAGCTTAGGCCACTGCTTCAGATGGTGCAAATCCCAAACCTTGGCAGCTTCCCTGTCATGTTGAGCCTATGGTTGCACAGAAGTTAAGAATACAGATTTGGGAACCTCCACCTAGATTTCAGAAAATGCATGGAGATATCTTCCCCAGGCAGAAGTTTGCTGTGTGGGGGGTGGTGTAGCCCTCACAGAAAATCCCTGTTAGGGTAGTGCTGAAGAGAAATGTGGGGTTGAAGCCACCATACAGAGTCCTCACTGGGCCTCTGCCTAATGGAGGTGAGAGAAGAGGGTCCTGTCCTCCCGAACCCAGAATGGGAGATCAACTGACAGCTTCCACTCTGAGTCTGGAAAAGCTGAAGACACTCAACACCAGTCCATGAAAGCAACTGAGATTGGGGCTGTACCTTGCAAAGTCATGGTGGCAGAACTGTCAGAAACCATGAGAGTCCACCTCTTCCATCAGCCTGACCTGGAAGTGAGACATGGAGTCAAATGAGATTATTTTGGAACTTTAAGGTTTAATGACTGCCCTAATGGATTTTGATCTTGCATGGGGCCTGTAGTCCCTTATTTCAGCCATTTTCTCGCATTTGGAATGGGTGTTTTTCTCAATATCTATACTTACATTGTATCTAGGAGGTAACTAACTTGTTTTTTATTTTATGGGCTCATAGGTAGAAGGGACTTATCTTGTCTCTGATGAGACTCTGGTCTTGGACTTTTGAGTCAGTGCTGGATTGAGTTAAGACTTTAGGGGACTGCTCCACTCCAGCCTGGTGACAGAGCAAGACTCCATCTCAAAAACAAAAAGAAAAAAAAAAAAGTAAAGTAATGTAAAATTTAAAGCCGACTCT
Organism: Cercopithecus mona; assembly: GCA_014849445.1. Taxonomy (NCBI): domain Eukaryota; kingdom Metazoa; phylum Chordata; class Mammalia; order Primates; family Cercopithecidae; genus Cercopithecus; species Cercopithecus mona. The sequence continues at coordinate 187,815 of JABBCR010000764.1, read as the reverse complement.
AAAAAAGACAGATGTACATTTTCTTTACAAAGTGTTTCATTAAACAGAATTAACTTGAATGGCGGTCTTGGAAACACAGCTTAATTAGATTACTGGACTTAGAATGGAACTATTTAAGAAAAAGGGCCAAGAAAGCATGCAGTTTTTAAGTCATAAACTACAATTGTTTATGCAAATGTGCAAAGAAGTTAGGAGCCTTCTATAGTAACGACATTTTCCTGGAAACTGCCCTCAGCCACTCCTAACATAGCTTTCAAAGCCACCTCTAACATTGGAGCTTTCAGTATAGCACAAACCAAGAATGAGTCCTCTCAGAGTTCAATGTAATTCTGGTAGCATCCAAAGCCAAAACATTACATAATATAAGAAAGCAGAGCTTTACACCTGAGAAGAATCTGCCAATGATTCTTGAAACCACAAAGGAAGCAGGAAAATTCCCAAAGGGTTAGTAGCAAGAACCAAAAGGAACCACCCTCCCTGCCGGGAACCAGGGATCTGATGTGGAACTGCCTCCTCAGGGAGCAGTGGTGTCCTCAGTGCCCCCGGGGGGGTTCTGAGCAAACCCTGGTTTACTGAGCTCACCCTGCTGTCCTGAGAGGCCCCTGTTGTCCTGAGTGCCCCCTGGTGGTCTGATCGCCCCCTGGTGTCCTGATTGCCCTCTGGTGTCCTGATCGCCCCCTGGTGTCCTGAGTACCCCCTGGTGGTTCTGAACGCCCCCTAGTGTCCTGAGCACTCCCTGGCGGTTCTGAGCGCCCCCTGGTGGTGGTCCTGAGGGCCTCTCACGTCCTGAGCACCCCCTGGTGGTTCTGAGCGCCCACTGGTGGTTCCGAATTCCCCCTGGTGTCCTGTTTGCCGCCTGGTGGTTCTGAACGCCCCCTAGTGTCCTGAGTGCACCCTGCTACCTTGAGAGCCCTGGTGGTCCTGGGATCCCCCTAGTGGTTCTGAGCACCTCTGGTTTCCTGAGTACCCCCTAGTGGTTCTGAGCGCCCCCTGGTGGTGGTCCTGAGCGCCCCCTGGTGGTGGTCCTGAGCGCCCCCTGGTGTCCTGATCGCCTCTGGTGGTTCTGAGTGCCCCTGGGGTCCCGAGTGCACCCTGGTGTCTTGTGAACCCTGGTGGTCCTGAGCGCCTCCTATTGGTTCTGAGCCCTCTGGTGTCCTGATCGCCCCTGGTGTCCTGATTGCCCTCTGGTGTCCTGATCGCCCCTGGTGTCCTGATTGCCCTCTGGTGTCCTGATCGCCCCTGGTGTCCTGATTGCCCTCTGGTGTCCTGATCGCCCCTGGTGTCCTGATTGCCCTCTGGTGTCCTGATCGCCCCTGGTGTCCTGATTGCCCTCTGGTGTCCTGATCGCCCCTGGTGTCCTGATTGCCCTCTGGTGTCCTGATCGCCCCCTGGTGTCCTGAGTACCCCCTGGTGGTTCTGAACGCCCCCTAGTGTCCTGAGCACTCCCTGGCGGTTCTGAGCGCCCCCTGGTGGTGGTCCTGAGGGCCTCTCACGTCCTGAGCACCCCCTGGTGGTTCTGAGCGCCCACTGGTGGTTCCGAATTCCCCCTGGTGTCCTGTTTGCCGCCTGGTGGTTCTGAACGCCCCCTAGTGTCCTGAGTGCACCCTGCTACCTTGAGAGCCCTGGTGGTCCTGGGATCCCCCTAGTGGTTCTGAGCACCTCTGGTTTCCTGAGTACCCCCTAGTGGTTCTGAGCACCCGCTGGGATCCTGAGCATCCCCTGGTGGTTCCGAATTGCCCCGGTGTCCTGATCGCCTCTGGTGGTTCTGAGTGCCCCTGGGGTCCCGAGTGCACCCTGGTGTCTTGTGAACCCTGGTGGTCCTGAGCGCCTCCTATTGGCTCTGAGCCCTCTGGCGTCCTGAGCGCCCCCTGGTGTTTCTGAGCACTCCCTGGTGGTTCTGAGCACCCGCTGGGATTTTGAGCACCCCCTAGTGGTCCTGAGCGCCCCCTATTGGTTCTGAGCCCACTGGTGTCCTGAGCACCCCCTGGTGTTTCTGAGCACTCCCTGGTGGTTCTGAGCGCCCCCTGGTGGTGGTCCTGAGGGCCTCTCATGTCCTGAGCGCCCCCTGGTGTTTCTGAGCACTCGCTGGTGGTTCTGAGCCCACTGGTGTCCTGAGCACCCCTGGTGGTTCTGAGCACCTCTGGTTTCCTGAGTACCCCTGGTGGTTCTGAGCGCCCCTGGTGGTGGTCCTGAGCGCCCCCTGGTGTTTCTGAGCACTCCCTGGTGGTTCTGAACGCCCCTAGTGTCCTGAGTGCACCCTGCTACCTTGAGAGCCCTGGTGGTCCTGGGATCCCCTAGTGGTTCTGAGCACCCGCTGGGATCCTGAGCATCCCCTGGTGGTTCTGAACGCCCCTAGTGTCCTGAGCACTCCCTGGTGGTTCTGAGCACCTCTGGTTTCCTGAGTACCCCCTAGTGGTTCTGAGCACCTCTGGTTTCCTGAGTACCCCCTAGTGGTTCTGAGCACCCGCTGGGATCCTGAGCATCCCCTGGTGGTTCTGAGCGCCCACTGGTGGTTCGAATTCCCCTGGTGTCCTGATCGCCTCTGGTGGTTCTGAACGCCCCTAGTGTCCTGAGTGCACCCTGCTACCTTGAGAGCCCTGGTGGTCCTGAGCGCCCCTGGTGTTTCTGAGCACTCCCTGGTGGTTCTGAACGCCCCTAGTGTCCTGAGCACTCCCTGGTGGTTCTGAGCACCTCTGGTGTCCTGAGTACCCCCTAGTGGTTCTGAGCACCCGCTGGGATCCTGAGCATCCCCTGGTGGTTCTGAGCACCCGCTGGGATCCTGAGCATCCCCTGGTGGTTCTGAACGCCCCTAGTGTCCTGAGTGCACCCTGCTACCTTGAGAGCCCTGGTGGTCCTGAGGGCCTCTCACGTCCTGAGCACCCCTGGTGGTTCTGAGCGCCCACTGGTGGTTCGAATTCCCCTGGTGTCCTGTTTGCCGCCTGGTGGTTCTGAGCACCCGCTGGGATTTTGAGCACCCCCTAGTGGTCCTGAGCGCCCCCTATTGGTTCTGAGCCCACTGGTGTCCTGAGCACCCCCTGGTGTTTCTGAGCACTCCCTGGTGGTTCTGAGCACCTCTGGTTTCCTGAGTACCCCCTAGTGGTTCTGAGCACCCGCTGGGATCCTGAGCATCCCCTGGTGGTTCTGAGCACCCGCTGGGATCCTGAGCATCCCCTGGTGGTTCTGAGCACCTCTGGTTTCCTGAGTACCCCTGGTGGTTCTGAGCACCTCTGGTTTCCTGAGTACCCCTGGTGGTTCTGAGTGCCCCTGGTGGTCTGATCGCCCCTGGTGTCCTGATCGCCTCTGGTGGTCCTGAGCGCCCCCTGGTGTTTCTGAGCACTCGCTGGTGGTTCTGGGCACCCACTGGTTTCCGGAACACCCCGCGCTGATTCTCAGCAGCATCTACCATGCAGTCCCCTCCTGTCTCCCTGTAGGGAGTTTTGTGTCTGAGCTCAGACAGATGTCCCCTCACTGTGCCCCTCACAGTAATACACAGACATGTCCTGGGCGCTCAGGTTAATTATCTCAAAAGAGAATCATCTGAACAGTGTCTCTGAGGACCGTTAATCTTCTTTGAACTCAAGGAGAGTCCCATTGAGAACTTCCACATGAATTACTTTTGTTATCACCCACACCAACCCTTGTCATGAATCCTGCTGGACCAAACTTGTTCTGTTTTCAGTGAATCCAGAGGCTTTGCAAAACAGTCTGAGAATTCTTGGTCTGTAGTATGTCTCTGTCTGACTCCACTAGTTAACTCCAAAGAGGACTTCTGCACACACAGAGGCAACAGATTGAGAACAGCCCCACGTGGAGCAGCCACAGCTGAGCCTGATCCACAGGGAACCTGAATATTGAGGGTGATGACAAGAGAAGCCCAGATCAGCACACACCCCATGATGTGGACACTGAGGAAGGGCACAGGTGTGGGATGACTCCTCACCAGGACCTCCAGGAGAACTGGGAAAGAGTTTCCTTTTATTAGCAGGGGAGGGGACTCATGTCCATGCCTTTCTCCCTGGGGATATTTGTGTTCTGCTTAGCAGGGCTCATCCATCTATATCTCTGGATTCCAGGGAGGGCAGGGTCAAAGGATTCCTGGGACTGGATGTTTATTGTTGATCTGCCCATTACTCTTTCTTTTTCTCTTATGTATCTTTGTAGTATCAATGTTTATCAACAAATAAGTACAGTAAACAAATAAAAATAAATCTTGCCCAGAGGAAATGGACATCTGCCTGTAGGATGTACAATTACAGCTGTAAACCACTGTCCTCTACAATAAAGCACAGTATTCAGTTAGAATTTTCAAAAGACAGATGTACATTTTCTTTACAAAGTGTTTCATTAAACAGAATTAACTTGAATGGCGGTCTTGGAAACACAGCTTAATTAGATTACTGGACTTAGAATGGAACTATTTAAGAAAAAGGGCCAAAAAAGCATGCAGTTTTTAAGTCATAAACTACAATTGTTTATGCAAATGTGCAAAGAAGTTAGGAGCCTTCTATAGTAACGACATTTTCCTGGAAACTGCCCTCAGCCACTCCTAACATAGCTTTCAAAGCCACCTCTAACATAGGAGCTTTCAGTATAGCACAAACCAAGAATGAGTCCTCTCAGAGCACAATGTAATTCTGGTAGCATCCAAAGCCAAAACATTACATAATATAAGAAAGCAGAGCTTTACACCTGAGAAGAATCTGCCAATGATTCTTGAAACCACAAAGGAAGCAGGAAAATTCCCAAAGGGTTAGTAGCAAGAACCAAAAGGAACCACCCTCCCTGCCGGGAACCAGGGATCTGATGTGGAACTGCCTCCTCAGGGAGCAGTGGTGTCCTCAGTGCCCCCGGGGGGTTCTGAGCAAACCCTGGTTTACTGAGCTCACCCTGCTGTCCTGAGAGGCCCCTGTTGTCCTGAGCACCCCTGGTGGTTCTGAGCACATCCTGGTGTCCTGAACCCCACTTGGTGGTTTTGAGTGCATCCTGCTGTCCTGAGTTCCCCTTGTGTCCTGAGCACCCCTGGTGGTTCTGAGCACATCCTGGTGTCCTGAGCACCCCTGGTGGTTCTGAGTGCACCCTGGTGACCTGAGTGTCCCCTGGCGGTTCTGAGCACATCCTGGTGTCCTGTGCCCCCCCTGGTGGTTTTGAGTGCATCCTGCTGTCCTGAGTTCCCCCTTGTGTCCTGAGCACCCCTGGCGGTTCTGAGCACATCCTGGTGTCCTGTGCCCCCCCTGGTGGTTTTGAGTGCATCCTGCTGTCCTGAGTTCCCCCTTGTGTCCTGAGCACCCCTGGTGGTTCTGAGCACATCCTGGTGTCCTGAGCACCCCTGGTGGTTCTGAGCACATCCTGGTGTCCTGAGCACCCCTGGTGGTTCTGAGCACATCCTGGTGTCCTGAGCACCCCTGGTGGTTCTGAGTGCACCCTGGTGACCTGAGTGTCCCCTGATGGTTCTGAATGCACCCTGGTGACCTGAGTGTCCCCTGATGGTTCTGAGTGTCCCCTGGTGGTTCTGAGTGTCCCCTGGTGGTCCTGAGTTTCCCCTGGTGTCCTGTGCCCCCCCTGGTGGTTCTGAGTGCATCCTGCTGTCCTGAGTTCCCCCTTGTGTCCTGAGCACCCTCTGGTGTTCCTGAGCGCCCCCGCCCCCTGGCGGTTCTGAGCACATCCTGGTGTCCTGAACCCCACTTGGTGGTTTTGAGTGCATCCTCCTGTGTTGAGTAACATCAGGTGTTTCTGAGTGCCCCCTAGTGTCCTGACATTCTTCTGGGGTCAAGAGTGCTCCTTTGTGGTTCTGAGCCCTCCTAGCGGTTCTTAGCCACCTCCCCCGCCCCGTGCCCTGAGCGCCTGCAGGTGTCCTGAGCATCCCTTGGTGGTTCTGAGTGCCCCTTGGTGTCCTGAGCACCCCCGGTGGTGCTGACCAACCCTTGGGGTCTTGAGAGTTCCCAGGTGGTTCTGAGTGCACCCTGGTGACCTGAGTGTCCCCTGGTGGTTCTGAGTGTCCCCTGGTGGTTCTGAGTGCCCCTTGGTGTCTTGAGCACCCCTGGTGGTACTGAGCACATCCTGGTGTCCTGAGCACCCCTGGTGGTTCTGAGTGCCCCTAGTGTCCTGAGCACCCCTGGTGGTTCTGAGCACATCCTGGTGTCCTGAGCACCCCTGGTGGTTCTGAGCACATCCTGGTGTCCTGAGCACCCCTGGTGGTTCTGAGTGCCCCTAGTGTCCTGAGCACCCCTGGTGGTTCTGAGCACTCCCTGGTGGTTCTGAGCACATCCTGGTGTCCTGAGCACCCCTGGTGGTTCTGAACAGCATCTAGAAGGCAGTCTCCTCCTGTTTCCCTGCAGGTTTGTGCCTGAGCTCACACAAGTGTCTCCTCACTGTGTTCCTCACAGTACTACATGGACTTGTCCTGGGATCTTAGGTTAATTATCTCAAAGAGAATCATCTGAACAGTGTCTCTAATGACCTAAATATTTAGTCAATACCCATTATTTAATTAAACTTTAGATATTTAAATTAGACAAGAAGTTTATTTAAAAGGTTAATTTTATTTCATTTTCCTAATTTACTTTTTATATAGCTTACCTAGATTATTTATGAAAACTGTAACACTCATCCTTTAAGGATGTTTTCCCTGTTGACCATGTTATAACACATGAATTTCAGGTGTTTACCTAAGTAAAAACCTTATGATTAAATAAATGATTGTTTTCATAATAAATATTTACTTTTTTGTTATTAAAACAACAATATTAACCATCATATTTGTCAACTGACAAAGATCATTCTGGTTTTAACTAGGTTTATAATTTTATAATATTCATAAAATTTTGACATTGTATAATATCTAGCTGTGATTTTAAATATAAAATCACTTGATAAATTGGGAAGCCAAGCTGGGTGGATCATGAGGTCAAGAGACCGAGAGTATCCTGGCAATATGGTGAAAACCCATATCCACTAAAAATACAAAAATTAGCTGGGTGTGGTGGCATGCTCCTGTAATCCCAGTTACTCAGGAGGCTGAGACAAGAGAATTGCTTGAACCCAGGAGGTGAAAGTTGTAATAAACTGAGATCGCACCACTCCAGCTTGGCAACACAGTGAGACTCCGTCTAAAACAAACAAACAATAAGATATGCTGATAATTGTCAAAATATCTCTAAATTTTTTACCAATAATTTTAAAGCCAACTTATTTATTGAATATTTATTAAAGTCACATGTACTTCAAATGCACTGGAGCTCACTTGATTTAGAAATAGTTATTTGTTTTAAAACCAATTTTGGCCGGGCGCGGTGGCTCAGGCTTGTAATCCCGGCACTTTGGGAGGCCGAGGTGGGCGGATCACGAGGTCAGGAGATCGAGACCATCCTGGCTAACACGGTGAAACCCCATCTCTACTAAAAATACAAAAATTAGCTGGGTGTGGTGGCATGCTCCTGTAATCCCAGTTACCCAGGAGGCTGAGACAAGAGAATTGCTTGAACCCAGGAGGTGGAAGTTGTAGTGAGCTGAGATCACACCACTGCATTCCAGCTTGTCAACACAGTGAGACTCCATCTAAAACAAACAAACAAGCAATAAGATGTACTGATAATTGTCAAAATATCTCTAAAATTTTTACCAATAATTTTAAAGCTAACTTATTTATTGAATATTAAAGTCACATATACTTCAAATGCACTGGAGCTCACTTGATTTAGAAATAGGTATTTGTTTTAAAACCAATTTTGTACCTTGTAGTCACAACACATAACAAAATATATACACATATATATTAGCACATCTAAGCACACATGCACAATACAAAGATACTGAGATTTTAAATTGAAAACCTAGCTATAGAATATCAATTAAAACTCAGCAGGTGTTTTTAAAAAAGGGTTAGATGTAAACAGTGATTGTTATCTTAAAACCAGTACAAAGGCCCTGTAAACTGGAAAACAAAAACAAAAAACATATCCTCATCTTTCTTTATAAATGTCACCCAAAACTTACTATACTCTCTTACTATTCTAATTCTTAGTAAGCCTACTTCACAGTGAGAAAGCTCGGATTACTTAATTTAACATGACATTACTTTAAGATTTTAAATTACTGAAGATAATTATGGGACTAAATTTATAAAATTAATATTTGTAAAGCAATGTAAAATTTAAAGCTGACTCTAAAGAATTAGATGTACTTTTTTAAACAAAGTAGTTCATTAAACAGACTTAAATTGACTGGTGGTCTTTGAAACACAGCTTGATTAGATTCCTGGCCTTAGAATGGAGCCATTTAAGAAAAAGAGCCAAGAAAGCATGCAGATTTTAGCGCATAAACTACAATTGTTTATGCAAATGCACAAAGAAATGAGTAGACTTTTATAGTAATGGCCATTTCCTGTAAACTGCCCTGATACACCCCTAAGGTAGCTTTCAAAGCCACCCCTAACACTGCACCTTTCATTCGCTATTGCACACACCAAGAATGGCTCCTCTCACAGTACAATGTAATTCAGGTAGCGTAGCATCCAAACCCAAAACATGACATAATACAAGAAAGCAGAGCTTTATACTTGAGAAGAATCTACCAGTGATTCTCAAAACCACAAAACAAGCAGGAAAACTCCCAACAGGTTAGTGGCAAGATCCAAAAGGAACTGCCTTGTGGTCCTGAGCTTCCCCTCACGGTTCTGAGTGCCCCCCTAGTGTCCTGAGCTCCCTGTGCTGTCCTGAGCACCCCCTGGTGGTTCTGAGCACTCCCTACTGGTTCTGAGTCCCCTGGTGCCTTGAGCTCCCTGTGCTGTCCTGAGCGCCCCCTGGTGGTTCTGAGCACACCCTGGTGACCTGAGTGTCCCCTGGTGGTTCTGAGCGCCCCTGGGGTCCTGGGTGCCCGCTGGTGGTGCTGAGTGCCCCTTGGTGTCCTGAGCACCCCCTGGTGGTTCTGAGCACACCCTAGTGGTTCTGAGCCCCCTGGTGTCGTGAGCGCCCCCTGGTGTCCTGGGTGCCCGCTGGTGGTTCTGAGTGTCTCCTAGTGTCCTGAACAGCCCCTGTGGTCCTGAGCACCCCCTGGTGGTTCTGAGCACACCCTAGTTGTTCTGAGCACAGCTTAGCGGTTCTGAGCCCCCTGGTGTCCTGAGCACCCCCTGGTGGTTCTGAGCACTCCCTACTGGTTCTGAGTCCCCTGGTGCCTTGAGCTCCCCGTGAGGGTTCTGAGAGCCCCCTGGTGTCCCGAGTGGCCCTGTTTTTTCTGAGTGTCTCCTAGTGTCCTGAACAGCCCCTGTGGTCCTGAGCACCCCCTGGTGGTTCTGAGCACACCCTAGTGGTTCTGAGCCCACCCTAGTGGTTCTGAGTGTCTCCTAGTGTCCTGAACAGCCCCTGTGGTCCTGAGCATCCCTTGGTGGTTCTGAGTGCCCCTTGGTGTCCTGAGCACCCCCGGTGGTGCTGAGCACTCCCTGGTGGTCCTGAGCACCCCTGGTGGTTCTGAGTGCCCCTAGTGTCCTGAGCACCCCTGGTGGTTCTGAGTGCCCCTTGGTGTCCTGAGCACCCCCTGGTGGTTCTGAGCACTCCCTACTGGTTCTGAGCGCCCCTGGTGTCCTGGGTGCCCGCTGGTGGTTCTGAGTGCCCCTTGGTGTCTTGAGCACCCCTGGTGGTTCTGAGCACTCCCTGGTGGTTCTGAGCACTCCCTGGTGGTTCTGAGCACTCCCTGGTGGTTCTGAACAGCATCTAGAAGGCAGTCTCCTCCTGTTTCCCTGCAGGTTTGTGCCTGAGCTCACACAAGTGTCTCCTCACTGTGTTCCTCACAGTACTACATGGACTTGTCCTGGGATCTTAGGTTAATCATCTTAAAAGATAATCTTCTGAAATGAGTGTCTCTGAGGACTGCTAATCTTCTTTGTACTCAAAGAGAGTCTCATCGAGAACTTCCACTTGAAATACTAATGTTCTCCCCCACACTAACCCCTGTCATGAAGCCCACTGGACCAAGCTTATGCTGATTTCAGTGAAAGTGAATCCAGAGGCTTTGCAGAAAACTCTGAGAGTTCTTCGTCTGTAGTATTCCTCTGTCTGACTCCACCAGTTAACTTCACAGAGGACCTCTGCAAGCACAAAGGCAACAGACCGAGAAGAGCCCCAGGTGAAGCAGCCACAGCTCAGCCTGATCCACGGGGAACCTGAATATTGAGAGTGATGCCAAGAGAAGCCCAGATCAGCACAGACCACATGGTAAGGAAGGGCACAGGTGTGTGTGGGGGTCCTCACCAGGACCTGCAGGAACAGGTGAAGAGCTGCTTTTCATTAGCAGGGGAGGGGCCTCATTTACATGTCTTTCTCCCTGGGAACATGTGTGTGCTGCTCAGCAGGGCTCATCCCATCTAAATCTCTGGGTTCCCGAGAGTGCAGTGACAAAGGATTCCTGGGACTGGATGTTCAGGGTTGATCTCCCCATTACTCTTTCTTTTTCTCTCATGTGGACCCTGTTAGGGTATCTTTATAGTATCAATGTTTATCAACAAGTAAGTACAGTAAACAAATAAAAATAAACCTTGCCCAGAGGAAATGGACTCCTGCCTGTAGGCTGTGCAAGTAGAGCTGTAAACCACTGCCCTCTACAATAAAGCAAAGTCTTCAGTTAGAATTTTAAAATGCAGATCTACAAATTGTCAGAGCTGGAGTCCATAATTACCCCTGGTGGTTCTGAGCACTCCCTGGTGGTTCTGAGCACTCCCTGGTGGTTCTGAGCACTCCCTGGTGGTTCTGAGCACTCCCTGGTGGTTCTGAGCACTCCCTGGCGGTCCTGAGCGCCCCCTGGTGTTTCTGAGCACTCCCTGGTGGTTCTGAGCACTCCCTGGTGGTTCTGAGCACTCCCTGGTGGTTCTGAGCACTCCCTGGTGGTTCTGAGCACTCCCTGGTGGTTCTGAGCACCCCTGGTGGTTCTGAGCACTCCCTGGTGGTTCTGAGCACTCCCTGGTGGTTCTGAGCACTCCCTGGTGGTTCTGAGCACTCCCTGGTGGTTCTGAGCACTCCCTGGTGGTTCTGAGCACTCCCTGGTGGTTCTGAGCACTCCCTGGTGGTCCTGAGCACTCCCTGGTGGTTCTGAGCACACCCTAGTTGTTCTGAGCACAGCTTAGCGGTTCTGAGCCCCCTGGTGTCCCGGGTGTCCGCTGGTGGTTCTGAGCACTCCCTGGTGGTTCTGAGCACTCCCTGGTGGTTCTGAGCACTCCCTGGTGGTTCTGAGCACTCCCTGGCGGTCCTGAGCGCCCCCTGGTGTTTCTGAGCACTCCCTGGTGGTTCTGAGCACTCCCTGGTGGTTCTGAGCGCCCCTGGTGTTTCTGAGCACTCCCTGGTGGTTCTGAGCACTCCCTGGTGGTTCTGAGCACTCCCTGGTGGTTCTGAGCACTCCCTGGTGGTTCTGAGCACTCCCTGGTGGTTCTGAGCACTCCCTGGTGGTTCTGAGCACTCCCTGGTGGTTCTGAGCACTCCCTGGTGGTTCTGAGCACTCCCTGGTGGTTCTGAGCACTCCCTGGTGGTTCTGAGCACTCCCTGGTGGTTCTGAGCACTCCCTGGTGGTTCTGAGCACCCCTGGTGGTTCTGAGCGCCCCTGGTGTTTCTGAGCACTCCCTGGTGGTTCTGAGCACTCCCTGGTGGTTCTGAGCACTCCCTGGTGGTTCTGAGCACTCCCTGGTGGTTCTGAGCACTCCCTGGTGGTTCTGAGCACCCCTGGTGGTTCTGAGCACTCCCTGGTGGTTCTGAGCACTCCCTGGTGGTTCTGAGCACCCCTGGTGGTTCTGAGCACTCCCTGGTGGTTCTGAGCACTCCCTGGTGGTTCTGAGCGCCCCTGGTGTTTCTGAGCACTCCCTGGTGGTTCTGAGCACTCCCTGGTGGTTCTGAGCACTCCCTGGTGGTTCTGAGCACTCCCTGGTGGTTCTGAGCGCCCCTGGTGTTTCTGAGCACTCCCTGGTGGTTCTGAGCACTCCCTGGTGGTTCTGAGCACTCCCTGGTGGTTCTGAGCACTCCCTGGTGGTTCTGAGCACTCCCTGGTGGTTCTGAGCACTCCCTGTGGTCCTGAGCACCCCCTGGTGGTTCTGAGCACACCCTAGTTGTTCTGAGCACAGCTTAGCGGTTCTGAGCCCCCTGGTGTCCTGGGTGTCCGCTGGTGGTTCTGAGCACTCCCTGGTGGTTCTGAGCACTCCCTGGTGGTTCTGAGCACTCCCTGGTGGTTCTGAGCACTCCCTGGTGGTTCTGAGCACTCCCTGGTGGTTCTGAGCACTCCCTGGTGGTTCTGAGCACTCCCTGGTGGTTCTGAGCGCCCCTGGTGTTTCTGAGCACTCCCTGGTGGTTCTGAGCACTCCCTGGTGGTTCTGAGCACCCCTGGTGGTTCTGAGCACTCCCTGGTGGTTCTGAGCACTCCCTGGTGGTTCTGAGCACTCCCTGGTGGTTCTGAGCACTCCCTGGTGGTTCTGAGCACCCCTGGTGGTTCTGAGCACTCCCTGATGGTTCTGAGTGTCCCCTGGTGGTTCTGAACAGCATCTAGCATGCAGTCTCCTCCTGTCTCCCTGCAGGATTGTGCCTGAGCTCACACAAATGTCTCCTTACTGTGTTCCTTACAGTACTACACAGACTTGTCCTGGGTTCTTAGGTTAATCATCTTAAAAGATAATCTTCTGAAATGAGTGTCTCTGAGGACTCCTAATCTTCTTTGTACTCAAAGAGAGTCTTATTGAGAACTTCCACTTGAAATCCTAATATTTTCCCCCACACCAACCCCTGTCATGAAGCCCACTGGACCAAGCTTATGCTGATTTCAGTGAAAGTGAATCCAGAGGCTTTGCAGAAAACTCTGAGAGTTCTTCGTCTGTAGTATTTCTCTGTCTGACTCCACCAGTTAACTTCACAGGGGACCTCTGCAAACACAAAGGCAACAGACTGAGAAGAGCCCCAGGTGGAGCAGCCACAGCTCAGCCTGATCCACGGGGAACCTGAATATTGAGAGTGATGCCAAGAGAAGCCCAGATCAGCACAGACCACATGGTAAGGAAGGGCACAGGTGTGTGGGGGGGGTCCTCACCAGGACCTGCAGGAACAGGTGAAGATCTGCTTTTCATTAGCAGGGGAGCGGCCTCATTTACATGTCTTTCTCCCTGGGAACATGTGTGTGCTGCTCAGCAGGGCTCATCCCATCTAAATCTCTGGGTTCCAGAGAGTGCAGGGACAAAGGATTCCTAGGACTGGATGTTCAGGGTTGATCTCCCCATTACTCTTTCTTTTTATCTTATGTGGACCCTGTTAGGGTATTTTTATAGTATCAATGTTTATCAGCAAGTACAGTAAACAAATAAAAATAAGCCTTGCCCAGAGGAAATGGACTCCTGCCTGTAGGCTGTGCGATTAGAGCTATAAACCACTGCCCTCTACAATAAAGCAAAGTCTTCAGTTAGAATTTTAAAATACAGATCTACAAATTGTCAGAGCTGGAGTCCATAATTACCTCTATCCTGAATTCATTTTGCCACACAAGTATTCAGTTTCAGATATATGTGCTTGTCTGAGGAAAAAGTTAATGTAGGGACATGTGTGCTTATCTGAGGGGGAAGAGTTCACATGAGGACAGGTGTGATTGTCTAAGGGAAGAGTCAACATGAGGATGTGTTTGTTTGTATGAGACAGGTGTATATATTGTCTGATGCTAAATGCCCATTAAAAGACAGTATGTGCCTAGGCTGTGCTGAACATTGAGGGAAATCTTTCTCAGTCAAGGGAAGATGTGAATCCTCTGGATTACTTGCTTGTCAGGAGGAAAACTTGGTTGCACATGAACCTGATAAAAGAAAGGTCTATTGTGTATGTAAACATCTTATATACAAATGGGGAAAATTACTTCATTCTTTGTTGCCTGCATCTCATGCAATTCCATGCCCACAGTGTGTGAGATCATTAGATATTTTACTTTTATACACTGTGCATTTTATCCTGGGGTTCATGATGTGCTAAATAATTCTGTAAATTGTATATGTTTAGATTCACATATTACATCATAAAATTGCAAGAGTTAACAAATTGTGTCGTGTGTTCACTACTGCAAATCAATAAAAAGTTTCACTGTTTGTAAACTGTGCCAGTCTCTCTGAATGCATACCCTGTCTCTAAATTTCTAAAAAAATCCTCACATATTTATGCAATCTACAGTTTTGTGTTTTACAGAATGTCAAATAAAAGGCGCACAACGTATTTGAAATAACCTCACTGAAGAGGGTGGCACATAAAGTTTCTCACCTGGATAACATTGGAAGAGAGGGTGTTCTGTCAATCTAAAGTATAAAGAAACTGCACTTAAACACGGTTCTCTAGTCAATAAACATACTTCCAACAGGGGTACAAGTTAGCAATTCTAATACCACTAGGCACATATTCTGAAATTGTATGACAAATTAAACGAATGACATGTGGTGGGAGGGGGGTTCCTCACTTTGCAATTGGAGGTTACAGCCAGGTGAGGAAGGAAGGCTAGAAACATCCATGTGGCATCATAGTAGATTGTAGATACCAGTGTTTTCTACAGTTTGATGTAATAAAGCTACAGAAGGTAAGCTACATAAATACGTTAGATGTGCCTGTAAACATGGGTTAATATGCACATGCACATTTTCTAGGCCTGTTAGCTAAGAGATCCCAGAAACACTGACAGCACATTAACAACACACACCCAATATCACAACTTTGTATTTTAATATAATTCTTTAACACTAGCAACCAGAAGTCCTTGGAGAAATAACTGAGTCTATGTATAGAAAAGATAATAAAGAAAATGAGCTTAGAATTTCTTGTAAGACCAGGAAATAGGAATGTGTTCAAAAATAAAGGGATAGGGTGTGCTGTAAGGACCCAAAATCCAAACCAAATGAGCTCACAGTACCTAAAAATGCTGTGGTGATTTGAGCAATAAAATGAATAGTGTAGTATCAAATTTTCTCCGTAGTAAAAACTAAAAATTAATGAACAAACACTGATATTAACAGACAAGTAATAGTGGCTCATGCCTGTAATCCCAGCACTTTGGGAGGCTGAGGCAGGTTGATCACCTGAGGTCAGGAGTTCGAGACCAGACTGACCAACATGGAGAAATCTCGCCTCTACTAAATATACAAAATTAGCTGGCATGGTGACACATGCCTGAAATCCCAGCTAATCAGGAAGCTAAGGCAGGAGAATCATTTGAATCTGGGAGGCGGAGGTTGTGGTGAGCCAAGATTGTGCCATTACACTCTAGCCTGGGCAACAAGAGTGAAACTCCATCTCAAATAAATAAATAATATAAACATTTTTGAAAAAAGGTATTTTTCATGCAGAAAAATTCCAAACGTCTTAATAATCCTCCCATAAAGTAGGTGAAATTTAAACACTTATGCTGTAATTGTGGCCTGAGATTAGAGACAAGAATTTTGTGTTATGTTTGGTTTCATAATTCATTTTTAGATATAATGCCAAAAGCATAATCTATGAAAAAATGAAATTATTTTATCCAAGTTTACATAAATGTGTGGGCGTGCGTGTGTGTGTGTGTGTGTGTGTATATATATATATATATGAGTATTTTTCTGTCACTGATAAAGCAGTGAAAAGACAACTACAGACCTGGAGAGTACACTTGCAACTCAAATATTTTTTACATGGCTTTATGTTAACGTAGTAAATGACTTTTCTAATGGGTATGTAAGGAAACTTACAACTGATCAAAAGAAAACAATGAAATTAAAAATGAGCCAAATGAGTCAAAACAGACACTTCATCTCAATTATATAAAAATAATTAAATATGAAATTTTGTTGAGAGACATGTGTATTTAAACCATGAGATACCACTACTAATCTATTAGAATGGTTAAAATACACAACACTTATAATCCCAAATGGCAATGAGGATGTGGAAGAAGGAGATACATCTCGCGTGACTGGTATGAACCCAAAATCATAACTGCACAATTTGGAAAACTTTAAAACATCTTGACTTTTTATATAATGGAGGTAAATGTTAAGTTAAAATGTGATCTAGCAGCCGTGTTCCAAAATATTTACAACACTGATTCAAAAACTCATGCTCACACTGATATCTTCAGATAAATTCCTGTATGTTTTATTAATTTGATTGTTTTCCACTCCTTGAATTTTGCTTGCAGAATAAGTGTTGTATGGAAAATTTCTCAAATAATTAGAGTGCATATGCATTTCTATTGTTCCTTTTCTTCAATGGCTTAACTTCACTTTCTAAGAAAGTCTTCAATCAAATAATCCCTGTCATCTCCTCAGCCCCAGCACAGCTGCCTCCTCCCTCAGGCTTACTGACATTCTCAGGATGTGGGCTTTCACACTGTGTGACATGCACAGTAATACATAGCTGTGTCCTCAGATCTCAGGCTGCTCAGCTCCGTGTAGGCTGTGCTCGTGGAAATGTACCTGGTCATGACAAGTCTGCCCTGAAACTCTTGGGCATTACCTGTGTTAGCATTGCTAGGGTTGATCCATCCCATCCATTTAACCCCTTCTCCAGCAGCCTGTCACACCCAGTGTATATGGTAGCTGGTGATGGTGAACCCAGAAAAAATACAAGATAACTTCACTGAGGCCCTAGACTTCCTCACCTCAACCTCAGACAGCACCAGCTGCATCCAGGAGTGGGACCTGTGGAGAGGACAAAGGAGTGGATACAATTCTTTTTGACTGAAGAGTCCCCTCCTCATCCCTGGGACTAGGTGGTCATTTACCTGTAATTGCTGACACCAAAAAAAAGGAACCTCCAGGTCCAATCCATGCTGAGGAACTGTGTTCTCAGTAGCTTTTCTAGAGGAGGGATGTGGTTGTTGGGTGATGCTCTCAGGGTACAGGAATATCCGAATTTACCTCAGTGGATCTCAGGTTATTTGCATATTCATGATACAGAGCATTTCATAGCTCAAGACCTGATCCAAGATAAGAAAGGGAGGATAAATGACACATCAGCCATGCAAGAGTGAGATGCTGATGGTCCACATCATAATCCTGCTTGATGAAAGGCATGTTCTGCTCCATTTCCAAGCTCCTTGTGAACAGAGGTCCTTTTACTGAAACATAAGCCCCCACAAGACAAGTTTTTCACTGTGAACCCACATTTGATTAGCATGGAGGTCACCTTGCTGATTTCTGGGACCATCACTGTCAATGACACTGAACAGGTGCTTTGGACTCCTGCTGGCTTTAGGCACCAGCACAGTTCACTGGTGACTCCAAGAAACTGACTGCTGGGTGTCCCACATGAGTTTCCAGTAGGTCCCTCTGAGATCTGCTGGGAGCTCCTAAGACACTGTCTCCAGCACCTGCTTGGTGGCCTGGGATTCCAGGCTCTTCAATAGAAACACTCTTGGTTTACAGATTTGCCCCATGATGTGTGATTAGAGATGATTTTCTTATCTCAAGGACAATAGGGATAAAAAGATGAAACAGTTGTTTGGATTTCTTCATGAACTAATCCTCCCAAAATAATTACCAAGTAATTTGTGTTTTGAATAAGTGTGGGTTTTCTTTCCTACTGCATTTATTAGAATTTTTTGAAGTATTTACATACTTTCAGCTCATATCCATAGATCCCTATCTTTACATATTGATTTCTTACTCACTTGGTCTGTGCACCTACCACACTCTCAGATCCACCACTGCCCTGTCACTCACACAATGTAGGCAACACTACTTAACACTGAAATCTGAGTTCCTTATTCATATAAATATGGTGTCTCCAACAATTCTGTACACATTGAATTAGTAAAATCATTCCCATCTTTCATATTCTCATCATTAAGACATTTATAATCCTAGGAACCCACTTTAAAAAATAGTTATCATTCAATAGCAAAGACATGGAATGACAACTATTTTTTAAAGTGGGTTTCTAGTTATAAATATCTTTGTGAGGCTGGGGGAAGGAGAGCCTTAGGAAAAGTAGCTAATGCATGCCGAGCTTAATACTGTAGTTATTGGTTGATAGGTGCAGCAAACCGCCATGGCACACAAATACCTATGTAACAAACCTACACATCCTGCACATGTACCCTGGAAATTAAAATTAACATTAAAATAAAAAACTTCTCATTGCTTTAAGTTATCTGAATGGTTGTGATGCAATGTGATATTTAAAGGCAAATCAACAACTTGTTGAACAGTTTTAGTTTGTTTTGTTTTTGTTTGTTTGTTTGTTTTGCTGATAAAGGAAGACCCAAACTCTGAGAGGAAACCTCCTGCCAAGCCTCCTGTGCACCTGATCCGGGGCTGGAACCTGTGCTGTGGGGCTCCTAAGTGCCCCCTCCAGCTCGGCCCTTGACTTGCAAGAAGGTTCCTGTTGGGGCTTACAAAGCATTTCCCCCCAGCATCTCTAGACCAGCATGAAGTGGCTGTGTCCTAGTTTAGAATGCTCCTTCAGTGACACCATATGCTTCTGACACCATCTCTTGAAACAATCGATTAGCCTTACTAAACCATTTGAACTCTGCAGGGAGACCCAAAACAAGGATTCTATGACACAGGAGGGAGCCTCTTCTCTAAAGCTCCAGATGCACTGAATCAGTGAACCCACAATGAATCCAAAAACTTTGCAGGAGTTTTTGGAGTGCTTTGTTTCTTCCTTGGGCTGTTGCAGTTGAATGTTGCATCTGAGAATACCTGCAGGTACAGCTAATTTCAGACTAAAGCCAATCTCCATCTACTATTCTAATAACACCAATTTTCCTTTCTTATTAGTGTCTAGACAAACACAAAGTGCCTCCCACACTGACACTAGGCGCAGGTATCTGGCTTCTGTTCCCACAGATCTAAAGCAAACAGGATACAAGTGGAGACTTAGGAAGTGCATGCAAGTTGTTATTTTCATTTTCTCAACTAGAAACTCAGCAAAGACCCTGTGCTAAAAGAAGAAGAGATTGATGAAAGAATTTGCAAGACCTTGGTCTTAAAAATAGTGATGCTAGAGGCTTCAGATTGCTCTACTTTCCTTGTCTAACTCTCTGCAATTTTCTTTCAGTTTCCCTGTGTTCTCCTCGGAGTCTGTGCATTGCCACACTTTTATCCTTTATCCAGAGCCATCCTCCTGGTTAGAATGGATTGTGCGGGGCAGATAAGCACTGCCTGTTCTTACAATGGAAACCTAGAGACTTGATCATCTTCTTTATCTGGCCTGTGACCTTTACCAGGTGTCTTGAGGGGAAAAGCAGAGTGTTGGCCTTTACTCTGTTTTGTGGTTTCAGTGACCCTGGTCTATTCCTTTACATCTCACCACTATTGGCTATAACTAGTCATTTCTATAATAATGGAAAAATGAGGAACAGATCTGGGGTGGGAGTTTTTTTTCTTCCTTCACATAGGATAAGATTCTGGAAATGTTCTCCTTAGGATCCTTTGGAGAAGTCTCCTAGTATATTCCTGAGTAAATAATCCTCTTCAATTCTAACCATAGAAAACGTATTTGAATTGTATCTTTCAAAATCTAGAAGTTTCTTGAGGGAAAGTCCAGCAGACTGAGGAGAGTAGGGCCCTCTGGAACTGTTATCTTTACCCTAGCTCATGTCTGTCTTTCAGACATCTATAGTGCTTACTATGTAAGTGTCCTCAACAGCTTGTGGCTTCTGCAGCTTCTGTTCTGGTTAAGCAGGTGTCAACTGCCACTCTGGACCTGCCTGTCTCTTCAGGTTTTGGATAGGGTAATATTTCTTGCAATTTCAGTTATTTAATACATTTCAAAAAGTGTTGACATTCAGATTATACAGATATGTTTTGACTTTAAAAATTAGGGTGATTAATTTAGTAATCTACATGTTGGAGTATAAACCAAAAGCACAATCAAAGGTCAGCTGTGATGTGTTACTGGAGGCAGAATTCTGACCTTATTACATATACGTGGCATGTCTGACATATGAACAGGCAGGAAAACAGAGAAAGGACATGGCACAATGCTTATAAAAAAGTCTCAGCAATTTTAATTTTCTTCTGAGGAAGCTGAAATTGTGAAAGTGAAACAGTGTGGCTGGTCATGTCTCAGATGATGTTGTGTTCTGGAAATTATCTCCAATCCTAGGCTGGATCCAGTAAGTGCAGCCAGCCACCCAAACCTGAAACAGGGACTCTTATTCCTTAAATACAAGACATTCCAATGAGAAATCTGTTCTCAGGTGAGTTGCAGAGCAGGAAGGAGGAGATGGAGGTTTCCTTGGCTTTCCAGAAATGTTCAAGCTTGAAGACCTAAGCCACCTCTGAGGGACAGAGATCCACTTATGAGTACATCACTTCAGCTCTGTCTTCAGGAATCTTTGGCTGTGTGGGGGGATAGGAATGTAATTTATTTCTTTCTGCTCACCCAATATGCTTCAGAGAAAATGAAATTGAAAATTCAATAAATATGTTTTTGCCACATTAAGGGAGAGAACATATATAATTCATGGCAATGCTAGTAATCACTCCATAGCTTGTAGAAGGAGCAAGTGCACAATTGAGAGAAGGAAGTGCCCTGCCCCAGGAAGCAAGTGCCCCAATCATCCCCTGGGAACTGCCCTCCAGATGCCATGCATCAGTGGAACCTGTGCTGGGGACTGGGATCTTGTAGATAGTGTGGAGAGCAGAGCATGGCTCAATTCCTCCTCACCTGGGGACCTATGATGTAGGCCCCTCCCTCAGAGCTTTATACTGATAAGCTGTTAATATAAAATAGCAGCAGTAACTTTACCTGTAACCTTTCAGTTAGGAGCCAGGGCTCTTCAGAATTGTTATCACTTTGTTTTCCCTACCCCTAGAAAGCAGAAAAGTACCTGTGTGACCCTTCATCTCAGACCTCAGATGATCTCCTTGCAGAGGGCACACCTGCTTTGTTGTCATCACAAACATGGTAGTAGAACTGGAAAATATGTGTACCTTGTTATGGAATTTATCTGAATTATGTTACATTGGATGAAATTAGACTTAGTGACACTTAAAAATTTAGCTGAGGGCAGATGTAAGCAAACTGTTGATGGTGTGTCTTCATTTCTCCTTGCCTATTATAGATAATGTGAGACGAAAGAGGTACATTAAAGAGGAAACTATTGACCAATGTGGAATCAGGTATTTTAAAAATAAAGGTTGTCATATCTTCTGGCAACTCCATTAAATTAAGTAAATTAAGGAACTTTAAGACATTTTTCTGTATTCTAGACACATGGCTAATATTGACTTAGATTTAAATGCAAAAAGAGGTAACACAGAAAATAAAAATTCTGCAGCAGATCATTTTGCCAAATAGGCAGTTTTAAACATTTCTAATTTTACCTAAATGTTCAAAGAATAAGCCCCAGATCCAAATAAGAAATTATACCATTTCAATGTTTAATAACTGGTTGAGAGAAACTTGAACTATTATTTTGATGAATCATAACTCAAAAATAAAACTGTGTCCAGTGGTCTAACTTTTCAAGGGGCTACTTGAGTAAGTAGTTTGTACCTCCCCTAACTGTGAGTCCTGGCACAATCTATCATCATCTAAAATCTGGGGCGCTGCTAAGAACAGAGACAGAAGTTTGAACGAAGTTTTGACAGACCCAAAATTACTATCTGGGCTGATTGGTGAGGGTGATCTCTATGAGCCTACTTTTTGGAGAGTGTATGATGGCTTTTATTATAATGAACAGATAACAACAAAGACAGTCAAGGAAAATGAAGAAGCAGGGGACATGCCCCAAACAGAAGAACAACATAAAGCTCCAGAAACTGACATCAATGAAAAGGAACCATATGGATTACCTGGCAGAAAATTTAAAGTAAATGTTAGAAACATATTCAATGAGCTAGTGGTAGCATCAAGAACAATGTGAGAACTTCAATAGAGATCAAATATTTAGAAGATGACTAAACAAAAATATTGATGCTGAAGTATAAAATAAGTCAGCCAAAAATTTTAACAGAAGATTTTAGACCAGACTAGATCAAGTAATAGAAAGAACAGTAAACTCAAAGAAAGGTCATTTGAAATAATAGAGACAGAGAAGAAAAATTTAAATGAAAGAAATAAAAAAAGAGTTAAAGACTTATGGGTCAGAAAGCGCACTGAAAACTAAATTATGCATTTGATGAGTTATACAAACACAAGACAAAAGGGGTAGTGAAGGAAGGTTGGGTGCGTGGCTCACATCTGTAATCCCAGCACTTCGGGAGGCCAAGGCAGGCGGATCACAAGGTCAGGAGATCGAGAACATGCTAACTAACACGGTGAAACCCAGTCTCTACTAAAAATACAAAAAATTAGCCGGGGGTAGTGGCAGGCGCCTGTAGTCCCAGCTACTCAAGTGGCTGAGGGAGGAGAATGACGTGACCCCGGGAGGCGGAGATTGCAGTGAGCCAAGATTGTGCCACTGCACTCCAGCCTGGATGACAGAGTGAGACTCCGTCTCAAAAAAAAAAAAAAAAGAGAGGGGCGTAGTGAAGGAAAAGACAGAGAAGGGGGGGAGAGAGAGAGAGAAAGAGAGAGAGAGAGATTATTCAAAGATGTAATAGCAAAGAAACTTTCTAAATCTAGAGAAGCAAATATTCACCCACATCCAAGAAGTTCTATAAATTTTAAATAAGATAAACCAACGAGAAAAATCTGAGATAGATTGAAATCACATTTTTAAAAGGAAAGGTTTTCAAAAGCAGAAAGAAGAGTAGATTTAGCAGATTTCGGATTTCTCAGCAGAAGTTCAGAGTGGAGAGGAATTATATTCGATGATGTATGGTTTAGGACAATATTATTTCTGAGAAATGTGTTCCTAGTCAGTGTAATCATTGTTCAACCATCATAGGGTGAACTTGCACAAAACTACAAGGAATACCCTCTTACACATAGGCTATGTGGAATAGCATAGTGTTCCCAGACAGCTAACCTGTACGCATGTTACTGCACTGAACACTATAAGAAACTGAAACACCATGGTGAGTATCTGTCTATCTAAACACATCTAAACATGGAAAAAGTTTGTGAAAATATGGTATTACAATGTTATGTGGCCAAAAACATACATGGGGTCTATCAGTGACTGAAACATTGTTAGGTGACACATGACTGTATTCAAATTGCTGGGGTAAAAACTGAAATACAAACAAAACTCTGCCAATCAAGAAATTTTACCATGTAAATAACTTTGTAAAATAAATTGTAGATAAGACTTTTCCCAGAGAAGTAAAATCTAAAGGAGTTCTTCACTGCTGGGCCTGCCTTAAACACCAAAGGGTCTCAACTAGGTCTGCAGAGTAATGACCTAGCTGCATTAGCTCCATTTTTGCCTCTGTCTTATGACAGTTTTGTGTGGATTTAACTTCTACTCTCTCAGGACATTTTTCTCTTTCAACTTCTAACTATTCTCCTATTGATTCTCAGTTTATTGAAAAGATTCATATTTAGCTTAGAACATTAAAAACTTTGGAACAAAATTTCCTCTTAAACCCACCAAATCTAATTAACTCTCTTCAGGGATGCCCATTTTTGTTTTCCTATGCAATGTGGCCCTTGTTTATACTTCAGTCCAGTCCTTATTTTCAAATGCATGAGGCATCCAACCATCACACACCTAGGCACATCTTGGAGGAACGTACCCTACCATCCGTCTCTTCAGCCTTCATGAGCACAGTGGCCACTCTATCAGCTGTCGTATGTGCTTTAGGGCTTTCCATTTACAAGTGTGTTTCACTAGTCCCCCTTATTAAGTTATTGGAGCTTAAAAAGTGATGTGTTGGGGGTATTGACAGCCAAATTCCATTGTAAGCCTCTTCTGCCCTTGGCACTTGCAGAAGACTGGGAATACAGTAACAAAACTCTGACCCCATGTAGCTCCTCATTTAGCAATAGATTCAGTGCAAATTTAGAAAGTCGAAGATGTAGAATAACGTCAGTGTGGTTTTCTGTGGACATACTAAGGAGACAGCAGAAGATGGCCAGTGGTCAGTCTCCATCCAGTTGGTACTCTTTGTCCATTTGTTATGTTCAAAAAAATATAAAAGACAACTTTTGTGACAAAGCCCCAGGGCTCATTTAAAAGACCTTGTCCAGAAAAAGGCCAACAGGGACATGACAAGTTTTTATATCAGAGCTACTATTTTTGCCTAATTTATGTGGAAATCTGAGAGATACACCCAGCCTCAGGGGGCTGATTCTCTCCATCCAGGGGACAGCGCTAACGGAGTTACGTGGTATTAGTCTTTTGGGGTCTTCATAAGAAGACAACACAGAGTGGGTGGCTTAAACAGCAAATATTGATTTTCTTAAAATTCTGCAGTCTGAATATCGAAGATCAAGGTGCTGGCAGGGTTGGTTCTTGGTGCAGCTTCTTCCTAACTTGCAGAGGCCCACCTTCCAGGGCACTATGTCTCCACGTGGCCTTTTCTCTGTGTGCCCGTGAGAAGTGAGAGGTCTCTGGTATCTCTTCCTTTCCTTATAAAGACAACAGGTCTATTGCATTGGGGTCTCACTTATGACCACATTTAACCTTAATTATGTAATCAAAATTCCAATATAGATCCATTGGTTTTAGGGTTTCAGCACATGAATTTCAGAAAGGGCACAACTAAATTGATGACACAAATCAAGAGATGGGGAGAAGCATTAGTGTGTGTGTATATATATATATATCAAAAGGTGTAATGGGCCATGCAGGAAGTTGTAGGAAAGTTCCTAGTAATTGGTGAAACTTCAGTAGTAAGAGGAAAATTTGCCTTCCTCCTTTCTTTTCTGGCAGAAGAATGTGAGAAAGCAGAACCACAGATATCAAAGAAACAGGAGCCCTGGGGACAGCTGAGGTGCTGCTGAGGAGGGAGAGCACTGAGCAGATGAGGAAGCCCCGCCCTCCCTGCACCTGCTCCTGACCCGGCCTCCTGCTCTGTGGGCCCCGCGCGCCCCCTGCTGGTCCTGAGCGGCACCTGCGCCCGCCCCCTCCGCCTCCCTGCAGGGAGGTTTGTGTCTGGGCTCACACTCACCTCCCCTCACTGTGTGTCTCGCACAGTAATACACGGCCGTGTCCGCGGCGGTCACAGAGCTCAGCTTCAGGGAGAACTGAAATACAAACAAAACTCTGCCAATCAAGAAATTTTATCATGTAAATAATTTTGTAAAATAAATTGTAGATAAGACTTTTCCCAGAGAAGCAAAATCTAAAGGAGTTCTTCACTGCTGGGCCTGCCTTAAACACCAAAGGGTCTCAACTAGGTCTGCAGAGTAATGACCTAGATGCATCAGCTCCATTTTTGCCTCTGTCTTATGACAGTTTTGTGTGGATTTAACTTCTACTGTCTCAGGGCATTTTTCTCTTTCAACTTCTAACTATTCTCCTTTTGATTCTCAGTTTATTGAAAAGATTCATATTTAGCTTAGAACATTAAAAACTTTGGAACAAAATTTCCTCTTAAACCCACCAAATCTAATTAACTCTCTTCAGGGATGCCCTTTTTTTGTTTTCCTATGCAATATGACCCTTGTTTATACTTCAGTCCAGTCCTTATTTTCAAATGCATGAGGCATCCAACCATCACACACCTAGGCACATCTTGGAGGAACGTAGCCTACCATCCGTCTCTTCAGCCTTCATGTGCACAGTGGCCACTCTATCAGCTGTTGTATGTGCTTTAGGGTTTTCTATTTACAAGTGTGTTTCACTAGTGCCCCTTATTAAGTTCTTGGAGCTTAAAAAGTGATGTGTTGGGGGCATTGACAGCCAAATTCCATTGTAAGCCTCTTCTGCCCTTGGCACTTGCAGAAGACTGGGAATACAGTAACAAAACTCTGACCCCATGTAGCTCCTCATTTAGCAATAGATTCAGTGCAAATTTAGAAAGTCGAAGATGTAGAATAACGTCGGTGTGGTTTTCTGTGGACATACTAAGGAGACAGCAGAAGATGGCCAGTGGTCAGTCTCCATCCAGTTGGTACTCTTTGTCCATTTGTTATGTTCAAAAAAATATAAAAGACAACTTTTGTGACAAAGCCCCGGGGCTCATTTAAAAGACCTTGTCCAGAAAAAGGCCAACAGGGACATGACAAGTGTTTATATCAGAGCTACTATTTTTGCCTAATTTATGTGGAAATCTGAGAGATACACCCAGCCTCAGGGGGCTGATTCTCTCCATCCAGGGGACAGCGCTAATGGAGTTATGTGGTATTAGTCTTTTGGGGTCTTCATAAGAAGACAACACAGAGTGGGTGGCTTATACAACAAATATTGATTTTCTTACAATTCTGCAGTCTGAATGTGGAAGATCAAGGAGGTGGCAGGGTTGGTTCTTGGTGCAGCCTCTTCCTGGGTGCCTAAGTGAGGATTTACATGTGGGTGGTGCCTTTGTATAGAGAGGTGAAAAGGGATGAGGGAGGCCCCAGTCTTTTAGGCTCACCCTGGGAGGAGGATGTTGACTGTGCCATCTGATAATTCAGTTCTCCTCCTGGGGCCTCCCCTCAGCAAGCCCAGAGTCCTCTTCTTCCAGGTAGGAAATGTGCTGGAGGAGCTGGCCTGGGAGGAGTGTGATCAGGGATCAAGGACAGAGTTTGGAATAGGGTCAATGTTGTTCTACCTTTAAAAATTGATATAAAACCAACCACACACCCAGGTCATCTAAATTCTCATTTACCACTTCAGACTTATTGGAACAGCATCTGAATGTAATAATGACAGTGAATCCTGGATCCTTCCAATGTTTTATTGTAGTTTCAAACATCCATCATGGTTAGAGGGAAGCTCCTGTCCCAGGAAGTGGGTTATTTTAAAAAAGCACTTGACAGCTGTCCTTCTGTGACCTTTTGAAATGTGGGATTCTGTCTAAGACCTTTTGAGAAGATAGTGGGGCATATCTCCATCCTTCTCAATGTGTGACCTTGATGATGTGTTTTATAATCACATAATCTTATATGTGCTTATATGCACAGCCATAATAACCCTATGACTTAATATCTGAAGGTCCACGCATTACTTATTTTACCTCCCATATTAGAATCTGCTGTGTCAATGCAAACCTAACAACATATTTTAAGAGACTGATATTTCATCTGTTAGTTTGTTTTCATGCTGCTAATAAGACATACCTGAGACTG
Source organism: Cercopithecus mona (assembly GCA_014849445.1). NCBI lineage: Eukaryota > Metazoa > Chordata > Mammalia > Primates > Cercopithecidae > Cercopithecus > Cercopithecus mona. Next base: position 160,747 of record JABBCR010000764.1, on the reverse strand, counting down.
TGTAATTTATAGAGGAAAAGTTTATTGGACTTACAGGTTCACATGACTTGGGAGGCCTCAAAATCATGGCGCAAGGCAAGGAGGAGCAAGTCATATCTCACATGGGGATAGCAGCAGGCAAAGAGAGGGCTTGTGCAGGGAAACTCCCGTTTTCAAAACCATCAGATCTCCTGAGACTCAACCAGTATCACAAGAACAGCCCAAGAAAGAACCGCCTCCATGATTCAATCACCTCCCACTGGGTTCCTACCGTGATAACTGGGAATTGTGAGATATACAATTCAAGATGAGATTTGAGCAGGGACACAGCCAAACCACATGATTCCACCCCTAGCACTTCTTATATACTATGTCCTTACATTTCAAAGCTGTTCATGACTTTCCAACAGCCCCCCAAAGCCTTAACTCATTTGAGCCTTGACTCAAAAGTCCACAGTCCAAGGTCTCATCTGAGACGACACAAGTCCCTTCCATCTATGGGTCTGTAAAATCAAAACCAAGTCAGTTAATCCCTAGATACAATGGGGGTACAGGCATTGTGTAAATACAGCCATTCCAAATGGGAGAAATTGGCCAAAACTACAAGTCCCAGGCAACTCTGAAATCCAACTGGGCAGTCAAATCTTAATGTTCTACAATAATCTTCTTTGACTCCAGGTCTCAAATCCAGGTTAGCTGAGGCACAGGTGGGTTCCCATGGTCTTGGGCAGTTCTGTCCCTGTGGCTTTGCAGGGCACAGTCTCCCTCCTGGCTGCTTTCACTGGCTGGCATTGAGTGTCTGTGGCTTTTCCAGGCACACGGTGCAAGCTGTCAGTCGATCCACCATTCTGAGTCTTGAGTTCTGGAAGACAGTGACTTTCTTCTTACAGCTCCACTAGGTGGTGCCCCAGTAGGGACTCTGCGTGGGATTTCTGATCCCACATTTCCCTGTTGCACTGGGAGTAAAGGCACGTGCCACAACGCCTGCTTGATTTTTGTATTTTTTATAGAGATGGGTGTTTGCCATGTTGGCCAGGCTGGTCTTGAACCCTTGACCTCAGAAGATCTGCCTGCCTAAGCCTCCCAAAGTGCTGGAATTACATGCCTGAGCCACTGTGCCTGGCCAAGATTAATGTAACTATGAAATGTAATGATGTATTTGAAAACTCCATGGTCATACAAACACATATACATACACAACAGCCCAGCAAAGACACATACATGTGCCCATGCCAAAGTGAATTTATACAAACCTACATCCATGCAATGTTTATTGTAATTCAGAATATCCATCATGGTTAGAGGGAAGCTCCTGTCCCAGGAAGTGGGTTATTTTAAAAAAGCACTTGACAGCTGTCCTTCTGTGACCTTTTGAAATGTGGGATTCTGTCTAAGACCTTTTGAGAAGATAGTGGGGCATATCTCCATCCTTCTCAATGTGTGACCTTGATGATGTGTTTTATAATCACATAATCTTATATGTGCTTATATGCACAGCCATAATAACCCTATGACTTAATATCTGAAGGTCCATGCATTACTTATTTTACCTCCCATATTAGAATCTGCTGTGTCAATGCAAACCTAACAACATATTTTAAGAGATTGATATTTCATCTGTTAGTTTGTTTTCATGCTGCTAATAAGACATACCTGAGACTGTGTAATTTATAGAGGAAAAGTTTATTGGACTTACAGGTTCACATGACTTGGGAGGCCTCAAAATCATGGCGCAAGGCAAGGAGGAGCAAGTCATATCTCACATGGGGATAGCAGCAGGCAAAGAGAGGGCTTGTGCAGGGAAACTCCCGTTTTCAAAACCATCAGACCTCCTGAGACTCAACCAGTATCACAAGAACAGCCCAAGAAAGAACCGCCTCCATGATTCAATCACCTCCCACTGGGTTCCTACCGTGATAACTGGGAATTGTGAGATATACAATTCAAGATGAGATTTGAGCAGGGACACAGCCAAACCACATGATTCCACCCCTAGCACTTCTCATATACTATGTCCTTACATTTCAAAGCCGTTCATGACTTTCCAACAGCCCCCCAAAGCCTTAACTCATTTGAGCCTTGACTCAAAAGTCCACAGTCCAAGGTCTCATCTGAGACGACACAAGTCCCTTCCATCTATGGGTCTGTAAAATCAAAACCAAGTCAGTTAATCCCTAGATACAATGGGGGTACAGGCATTGTGTAAATACAGCCATTCCAAATGGGAGAAATTGGCCAAAACTACAAGTCCCAGGCAACTCTGAAATCCAACTGGGCAGTCAAATCTTAATGTTCTACAATAATCTTCTTTGACTCCAGGTCTCAAATCCAGGTTAGCTGAGGCACAGGTGGGTTCCCATGGTCTTGGGCAGTTCTGTCCCTGTGGCTTTGCAGGGCACAGTCTCCCTCCTGGCTGCTTTCACTGGCTGGCATTGAGTGTCTGTGGCTTTTCCAGGCACACGGTGCAAGCTGTCAGTCGATCCACCATTCTGAGTCTTGAGTTCTGGAAGACAGTGACTTTCTTCTTACAGCTCCACTAGGTGGTGCCCCAGTAGGGACTCTGCGTGGGATTTCTGATCCCACATTTCCCTGTTGCACTGGGAGTAAAGGCACGTGCCACAACGCCTGCTTGATTTTTGTATTTTTTATAGAGATGGGTGTTTGCCATGTTGGCCAGGCTGGTCTTGAACCCTTGACCTCAGAAGATCTGCCTGCCTAAGCCTCCCAAAGTGCTGGAATTACATGCCTGAGCCACTGTGCCTGGCCAAGATTAATGTAACTATGAAATGTAATGATGTATTTGAAAACTCCATGGTCATACAAACACATATACATACACAACAGCCCAGCAAAGACACATACATGTGCCCATGCCAAAGTGAATGTATACCTAAACACCAAAACAACACACCCATTTGTTTCATATTATTCTTATTATTTAATCAAATTTAAATTTTGTTTGCAGTTTGAGGCCGTAGTACAAAATAATGCTTTTCTACGTGTATGTCTGCCGATTCCAATATTAAAAAGACAAATATATATAAATACATGTTTTGGTAACACTGAATGTCAATGCCATTCTTGTCAAGTATGTCACTTAAATGTGCAATGGTATATATTTTAAATATCAGTTTATTATTAATAAATTGAATGACTAATAAGACAAACATCACTTTTAAAATTGTATTACATTATGTGTTGAATTTAGATGGTAGTTTTCAAACTAGGCACAATAAAACTTTTGTATTTGAAAACTTTTGAACAAAAACATTTTTGGAATGAATATTGAGTACAGACTCTAGTCTTTATTTGCCAATATGCCTTTTATAACAGAGAACATCCAGCAATACGAAACTGAACCCAGCCCATGCTTTCCAGGAGTCACTCACAACGGCAGCTTCCTAGAGCGCGGTCTGAGAGGGCGCAAGCACATGGGGATTTGGACTTCATCATCAAAACACTAGTGAGCCGCAGGCCTGAGCACACAGAGGGCAGCAGTAACTGCGGACCCCATTCTGTGGCACTTCGGGAAGGGAGGAGATGGGATGGGGTGACGTCTGCAGGACCCTAGAAAATGGTGAGGCGGGCAGAGAGTCTGCAGGTAGATAAGCATACTGTAAGGAGAACCGTTATCCTCCTAAACTTGGTTGGCTTCAGTGATTATGAAGAGAAAGGAACTGTTCACCAGACTTGGAGGTCAGAAAGTAAGGGGACATTCTTCTCCCTGTATGGAGACTGAGGAAGATAAAAGACTTTCAACGAAAAAGGGAAGTTGGAGAAATAGTCTGAAAAACAGGACACCAGAAGCCAACCAAAGCGGAGAACAAGAGCCTTTAAAGTGCTGTTTAATTTCTACAAACAGCAGATGAAAGAAAAATAAACCAAACACCAAGCATATGCTGAGTTAAAGTTAGAAAACAAATGCAATTGCTTGACAATCACAGCACAAAAACACAAAACTCTATTCATGGAAACCGTTTGTATTGAGAATACACATTTTTTCAAGACAGGGTCTCCCTTGGCCAACCAGGCTGGAGTGCAGTGTGACAATCACAGCTCACCGCAGTCTCAACTTCCCAGGCTTAAGGGATCTTCCCACCTTAGCCTTACAAGCACCTGGGAGCACAGGCAGCATCACAGCCAGCTATTTTTTTTTTTCTTTTTTGTATGGAAAGGATCTCACTATGTTGCCAGGCTCTTCTAAAACTCCTGAGCCCAAATGATCTGCCTACCTCAGCCTCCCAAAGTGCTGGGATTACAGGTGCGATTTTAAATTTTTAATCTTTTAATAATAGTATTATTTTTAATAAATAAAATATACAAATAACCTATTTTAAAAATTGTCCTGAGAGATCATTGTTAGTATTACTCAGAAAATACACAGCATTAAAAGTTGAATTAGGCCAGGTGCGGTGGCTCACACCTGTAATCCCAGTACTTTGGGAGGATGAGGCAGGTGGATCATCTGAGGTCTGAAGCTCGAGACCAGCCTGGCCAACATGGCAAAACCCTGTCACTAGTAAAAGTACAAAAATTAGCCGGGTGTGGTGGCAAGTGTCTGTAACCCCAGCTACTCTGGAGGCTGAGGCAGGAGAATTGCTTGAACCCTGGAGGTGGACGTTGCATTGAGCCGAGATCGTGCCACTGCGCTCCAGCCTGGATGAGGAGAGAGAGACTAGGTCTAAAAACAAAAAAAAAGATAAAGAAAAAGGTAGAATTAAATCCCTGTTCTGGCTGGATTGCAGTGGCTCACGTCTGTAGCCCCAGCACTTTGGGAGGCCGAGGTGGTCGGATCACGAGGTCAAGAGATTGAGACTATCCTGGCCAACATGGTGAAACCTTGTCTTTACTAAAAATACAAAAATTAGCTGGGCTTGGTGGCGCGTGCCTGTATTCCTAGCTACTCAGGAGGCTGAGTGAGGAGAATCACTTGAACCTGGGAGGAGGAGGTTGCAGTGAGCCGAGATGGTGCCACTGCACTCCAGCCTGGTGACAGAAGAAGACTCTGTCTAGGAAAAAAAATCCCTCATGTAAATTAATGTATTGTAGGTAAGAAATCATGGATTTACAGGGAATTAATGGTGAGAAATCCTGGGGAAGACTTTTGCTTGCCCAGCCCAGGAATCACCAAAGACTAAAAGGAAACCACAGTCTCACAGGCTCCTGACGTGGAGTGGCCTCCTAAGAGAATCCTGATGTTCTGAGCGCCCCTTGGTGGTTCCGAGTGTCCACTCATGTCCTGGTGGTTCTCAGGACCCCACTGGTGTCTCGGTTGCCCCCTGGTGGTTCTGAGGGCCCCCTGGTGCCATTTTCTTTCAGTTTCCCTATGTTCTCCTCCACAGATAGAGCCTGCGCATTGTCACACTTTCATCTTTAACCCAGATTAACTATCCTGCTGAGAAAGCAAAGTGTGCATCCTGGAAGTACGTATGTCCTTTCAGTTGAATCTTAATAATTCAGTCGTCTTTTTTTTTCCTCTGGGCTGTGACCTATACACAGAGTCTCCAGAAATGGAATTGAGGCTTTCCCTTTTCTGGCTAGTCTGGTAATTATAGGATTATTACCCTATTGGCTAATTTGACCCATTTTCATGGTAAAGGAAGGCTGCTGGGAGGGGTCTGTAATGAAGATGGACCAACTTCCTCCACATAGATAAGGTTCCACAGATGTCTTTCTCCTGGATGGTCTATATAGAGAAATTTCTGTGTGTATTTCTCAGAGACTAGGTCTTTTGAAAATTTAGCCATGAGAGGATCTACATCGATATTCATGCAAAGACCTGGAGGTTCTAGGTCAGATATGCCATTTGTGTTTATTTAGTTCAGATTTACATTACACAGCCAGGCTCATCTAAATTGCCACATGCTTGGTCAAACACGTTGGGGCAGCAGCTGAATGTAGTCATCAAATTGATCTAGGAGAAACCTGGGTCCAATACACTGTTTATTGGAGCTGAGAGCAACATCACTGACTCACTAAAGTGGACATTTCGTCCCTGAAAAAGCTTCGCTACCTAGTAAGGAGCTGATATGGAGCCACTGTGGGGTTGAATTTCTTCCTGTCAGCCTGTAATGCAGGGTGTTTGTTGGGGACCAGCCTCAACACCACCCGTAGGGTACTTGAAGTCTGGTGGCGATGAAGGAATGAGAAGAGACAAGTTAAGAGTGTAAAAAGGTTGGGGGTCAAGGGGCCAGTGTAATTTGGAGGCTGCAAAGACAGTGAACTTTGGTCTCTACACTATTTATCGGGTATAATAACTTAGATCTAAGGAGCAGATGTTTAGGGGTGAAACAGTGAAAAGGAGGCGGTGCTCAACCAGCATATATTTAACTACTGACTTTTTTTAAGTTATTGGAGAGCAGCTGCTGGGAGTGGGCTTAACTGGGAGCCAGCAAGTCTGGCCACATTTTAATGTTTTAAAGGAGTGTCTTTTGTTTGAGCACAGTGTTTATAGATAAGAGAGCAGGTCACACTCTGGTCATGGGAATGTGATGGCAATAAGGAGGTTTTCCTCTTCAGAGGCCTCTTGTGGCTTTCCACAACTTAGCATCTCATATTTTTATGGCCAGTTTATACAGGCACCCCATAAGCCTTTTTCCCAACAGTGTTTTGAATGATGTAGACTTTTATCCACAGATGGTAATGATTCCCAGTGTTGTTGAAATGGCTGGCAGCCCCCAATTCTGTTTCTCCCCTCAACTCACCTGAATGTCTCCGAAAACCCCACGAACCTCGGAACTCTCTTTCATGGATGACTCTGAGCATTGTCAATCTGCTCAGTGCTACAAACAGAGGATATAACTTACGGAGGATTCTCAGCCCAGTAACATGCTGGGCACATCACATAGGACACGTATTCAAGATGGTCAATTCATGTCAGTGCCAATTAATATTTAATTGAAGGGACATGATTTCCAGTACATTGGAGTTTAAAAACTTTATGATTCTTGGCAATACAGCAATAAACTGAATGGTTTGCAGAAGTGAGCTCATTGTTAGAAGAAAACTGCCCACTCCCACGAAGGCAGTCTCTTCAACTAAAGCACCCAAAATGTGGTGTCCTCAGATCTTGTGAAAATTAATTTCCTGTAGTAAAGAAACAGGAAAGCTATTCTCAAAGTATTGGAAGAATCTTATCAGAAACATTACCAACACAGCAGTGAAATTTCAGTATGTCAATTCTTGGGTTTATGTTTGACAACTCAAGGAGCAATCAATACATTTGTACAGAGGGAATTTTGACCTATTCACTTAGTAGCCTAGAATTCACTCAAAGAAAATATTATATTGGATCTCAAATTTAACAGATCTCTGTAACCTGAAGAAGTTTTCTTAACAGATTCTTTTTCTCTATACTTGCATAAATGTAAGAAAAAACCACACAGTGTATATTTGTGCATGAGTGATCTATAGAAGTCCTTGGCATATTAATGAAATTTCATGGAAACATGATAACTTTATAACTTACTGTGAACTCACACTTCACTGGTTTCAAACATTTCTCACCCATGTGATGGAGCAGTGGGTGCCTCTGAGAAAATGCTGATTTTTGGACTGAACATGTTCTCCACTCTTCACTCGACTTCATGGTTCCTCTCTCATACAGATGTGTCTGTGATGGAAAACCGCACACTGATATTCAGCAGATTTTCCTCTTATGAGATTCATATTCTCCCTTTCTTTCTCTCCATGTCTCTCTCTATTTTTCTCCATTTTTCTCCTGTCATTACTCTTTATTAATGAACCTCCTGAATACTGTCAACAGCCTCTATCTCATTCTGCCAATCTTCTGCCTCAAAGAAAATTGGGGGCACACTCATCCTTGCCCAGGATGGGAAAACTTATATTTAGCCAAGATGGGAAAACTTCCACAAGATTTATTAGCACCTCATATGAAAAACTATGAGAAAACATTATTTGTTTTTGGATTATACCTCAAAACAAGAATGCTTTTTCATAATAGCTATGGCATTTTATTCCCACCATTATGCAAAGGAGTATGGAGGCTCCAAACAAATTAAAATAGAAATACCAAATGACCAGTGATCCAGCTTATGGAACTATACCCAAAGGGGATGAAATTACCACCTGGTGAAGATACCGCACTCCTATGCTTATTGCAGCACTATTCTCAGCAGCCATGATATGGAAACTAAGTGCCTGCCAATGGACAAGTGGATAAAGACAATGTGGTATATGTACACAATATAGCATTATTTTGCCTTGTAAAATAAAGAGATGCTGCCATTTTCCACAAGCCAAATGTATTCCCACAACCACTACCAGTGTTTTCTATCCAATGCAGCTCATCTCTGGGATCTGGCAGATCCAGTTCCAGTAGGAAGGACTGGTTGTGAAGGAGTGGCCAGAGACAGTGTAGGTGAGACACAGGGTCAGTGTGGACTCTTCAGGTCCAGGGCTGACTCCTGCAGCTGCTCCTGGGACAGGGCATGTGAGTACATGGAGAATCAGTCCCTGTGAGTCACGTAAACCTACACTCACCCCATAGACCCACGTCTGACTTCTGAGACAGTCACCCTGGGGAGCTGTCAACCAGGTACAGAAGTAGACAAAATAATGTCATCTTCTTCATGAACACAACTCTGCATTCCCCCAGATACCTCAGCCCTGCCTGAGGGAAGATCTATTAGCTTCCACAGCCCAAAAGCATTTTATACCCTGGAGCTTGAAAAATAATTTGGATGTGGCACCACTTTGCACTTACAGGAGAGAGGGCAGAGGTCAGACTCTCCCTTGATTTGAATACGTTTTATTGTTGTCCCTATTTTCTTGCTGACATGAGTTACCTGATCGACAAAAACTACAGCCATGACAGGTCATAAAATTTGCTTTATTCTGATTTTCCCACCTGTGACATTTGAATTTCCGTATCAAGTGAGCGACGTGAGGTCAAAATTAGTTTGTGGTGCAGAGTGATGGGCATGGACATCCAGATCACCGAGGCTGAACTCACAACCTAGGTAGCTGCTATGTTTTATTTTAATTAGGAAACACTTCTGTACATTCCTTATGTTTATTAAACTCCTGTTGAGAAACTTCAACTAATGTTATAGCTTGATGGATCCTACCCAATAATAAAACTAAAGGTTTTCAAACAGGAATTCCTACTACCATGTTAGTTTTACTTTAGGACAAATTTTTTCACCGCATTTGAAATTGGCCCAGATGCACTGATTAGAGCGTGTCAGTTAAGACACAATCAGGAAATGAGTCCACATGTTTCTGGAGCAGGACATGGTTTTGAGACGCTTTGCAAACAAAGTGGTTCCTCACGTCTTCTGGAAAATCCATAAAAATGGGCAAGTCAAGGACCACTTAGAAGCACTCTTCCATCCCATATTCTTGACTAATGTAAAGGTGGAAGTCAGTGCAGAAAAAGAGATAACATGAAAGCTAAAGAGAGTGTTATACCAGTTCATTGCGCCAAACCTGTCATCTTAACATAGTGTATGATCTTATCTGAACCGTCAGGACGTAAATTTCCTGAGAGATTCAAAAATGTCTTTATCAAATATCAACATTTCCCCACCAAATTTAAGTTAAAAAAATGGAAAACTCTTAGTTGTCTACTTGACTCAGATGATCTGTGTCAGATAATTTCAAATGAATACTAATTCAATTTCTCTGTTAAACTCTCCTACATGGTAGAGCTGAATTGAATACAGACTTAAATCAACACATGCAGGAAATTTTAAGACACCTGAGGTTACGTCCTGCTTATGTGTAAATTAGTTAAAAACAAAATCCTGGAAAATCTGTGAAGGTGGGACTTGCCGAGGAACCCAGGTTCAAGGGCCTTTGGACACTTTTAGGTAGATTTTCTTCAGATTCCATTCTCCATGGAATTAGAACAAGTTTCATTTACTGTCTGCTGTTTTTCTCAATGACTTGAAGTAATTCCTTGACAAAAGTCTAGAGCCTGTTCAATCCATAAACAGATTTTGTGTTTTCAACCTGTGATATGCCAATGTTTTCATCATTTAACTGAAACACACCCACTACAGGAAAAAAAAAGTTATAAAGCAATTCTGTTAGGCGTTTCCTTTGCTCAAATGCTAAACTGCTATTACCATCTACAATATTCTGTAACTGCTGGAAAAATGGCATTGCTACATAGAATTAATCACATATTTAAAAACTACTTTTTATATTTATTTTTTAATTTCATAAACGTGGAATGTTTATTTTTTCCATTTATTTGTTTTATCTCTATTTTTTTCACCAGCGTTTTGTAGTTTTTTTAGTAGTTTTTTTAGAGATCTTTCATCTCATTGGCTTAGCTACATTCTTAGGTATTTAGTTGTCTTGGTGGCTATTGGGAGAGCATGTTCTTGATTCCACTCTCAGCCAGAAGGTTTTTAGTGTATAGAAATGTTACTGTGATTTTTGTACATTGATTTTATATCCTGAAACATTCATAAACTAATTTATAAATACTAGGAACTTTTGACAGAATCTTCAACATTTCCTAGATACACAATTATGTCATCAGTGAAAACAGATAGTTTGCCTTCTTCTATTTCTTTTATATGGATGCCTTTTACTTCTTTACCTTACCTGATCTGGTTAATACTTCCAGTACTATACTGAATAGAAGCGTTGAGAGCAGGCATCCTTATCTTGTTTCTGTTCTTAAGGAAAATGCTTCCAGTGTTTGCCCATTCAGTATGATGTTGGCTATGGGTTTGTCATAGATGGCTCATTAGATTGAAGTGTGCTTCTTCAATGCTTATACTTTTGAGGGGTTTTTTTTTAACATAAAGGGATGTAAGATTTTATTGAAAGCTTTTTCTCTGTCTTCTGGGATACTACAACGGTTTTTGCTTTTGATTCTGTTTATGTAGTGAATCACATATATTGATTTGCATAGGTTAAAGCAGCCATGCGTCTCTGGAATAAAGCATACTTGATTGTGGTGTGTCAATTTTTTGATATACTACTGGATTTCATTTTGTACTTTGAGAATTTTTAATCCTATTATCATAAGAAGTATTTGTCTTGAGTTTTCCTCTCTTGTGTCTCTGCCATATTTTGGTATAAGACTGATGATGCTGGCTTCATAGAATTAGTTGAGAAGGAGTCTCTATGCCTTGAGTTTCTTTGAGTAGTTTCAGTAGAATTGGCATCTTTTCCAGGTTTCTTTTTCTTGGTAGGTTATTTATTATTGATTCAATTTTAGAAGTTGGTATTGCTCTATTTAGGGTTTCAGTCTCTTCCTGATTCAATCTTGGGAGATTTTGTGTTTCCAACCTGTGATATGCCAATGTTTTCATCATTTAACTGAAACACACCCACTACAGGAAAAAAAAAGTTATAAAGCAATTCTGTTAAGCGTTTCCTTTGCTCAAATGCTAAACTGCTATTACCATCTACAATATTCTGTAACTGCTGGAAAAATGGCATTGCTACATAGAATTAATCACATATTTAAAAACTACTTTTTATATTTATTTTTTAATTTCATAAACGTGGAATGTTTATTTTTTCCATTTATTTGTTTTATCTCTATTTTTTTCACCAGTGTTTTGTAGTTTTTTTAGTAGTTTTTTTAGAGATCTTTCATCTCATTGGCTTAGCTACATTCTTAGGTATTTAGTTGTCTTGGTGGCTATTGGGAGAGCATGTTCTTGATTCCACTCTCAGTCAGAAGGTTTTTAGTGTATAGAAATGTTACTGTGATTTTTGTACATTGATTTTATATCCTGAAACATTCATAAACTAATTTATAAATACTAGGAACTTTTGACAGAATCTTCAACATTTCCTAGATACACAATTATGTCATCAGTGAAAACAGATGGTTTGCCTTCTTCTATTTCTTTTATATGGATGCCTTTTACTTCTTTACCTTACCTGATCTGGTTAATACTTCCAGTACTATACTGAATAGAAGCGTTGAGAGCAGGCATCCTTATCTTGTTTCTGTTCTTAAGGAAAATGCTTCCAGTGTTTGCCCATTCAGTATGATGTTGGCTATGGGTTTGTCATAGATGGCTCATTAGATTGAAGTGTGCTTCTTCAATGCTTATACTTTTGAGGGGTTTTTTTTTAACATAAAGGGATGTAAGATTTTATTGAAAGCTTTTTCTCTGTCTTCTGGGATACTACAACGGTTTTTGCTTTTGATTCTGTTTATGTAGTGAATCACATATATTGATTTGCATAGGTTAAAGCAGCCATGAGTCTCTGGAATAAAGCATACTTGATTGTGGTGTGTCAATTTTTTGATATACTACTGGATTTCATTTTGTACTTTGAGAATTTTTAATCCTATTATCATAAGAAGTATTTGTCTTGAGTTTTCCTCTCTTGTGTCTCTGCCATATTTTGGTATAAGACTGATGATGCCGGCTTCATAGAATTAGTTGAGAAGGGTCTCTATGCCTTGAGTTTCTTTGAGTAGTTTCAGTAGAATTGGCATCTTTTCCAGGTTTCTTTTTCTTGGTAGGTTATTTATTATTGATTCAATTTTAGAAGTTGGTATTGCTCTATTTAGGGTTTCAGTCTCTTCCTGATTCAATCTTGGGAGATTTTGTGTTTCCCAAAATTTATGCATTTCCTCCAGATTCTCTAAAATGTGTGCATGAAGTTTATAGTATTTGGAGAATTTTTGTATGCCTCTGGGGTCAGTTGTAATATCCCCTTTGTCATTTCTGATTGTACTTATTTGGATCTTCTTTTTCTTTATCTTTGTTAATCCAGCTAGGGGGTCTATCAATCAATATTATTTATTTAACAAAGAAGAAACTCTTAGGTTTGTTGATATTTGGTGTGCCTTTTTGTATCTGAATTTCATTAAGTTATTCTCCAGTTTTATTTTTTTCTGCCAGCTTTGAGATTTTTTAGTTCATTTAGGTGTGAAGTTAAGATTACTAATTTGAGACCTTTCTAATTACTTGATGAAATCATTTAAGGTTATCAGTTTTTATGGTGCCCAAATAAATTATCAGATTCAATGCTATTCCTATCAAACTACCAGCATTATTTTTACAGCATTAGAAGAAAAACTTCTTAAAAATTTTATGGAATAAAAAAAGAACTTTAAAAACAAAAGCAATCTTTTTTTTTTTTAATTTATTTATTATTATTATACTTTAAGTTGTAGGGTACATGTGCATAACGTGCAGGTTTGTTACATATGTATACTTGTGCCATGTTGCTGTGCTGCACCCATCAACTCGTCATTTACATCAGGTATAACTCCCAATGCAATCCCTCCCCGCTCCGCCCTCCCCACGATAGGCCCCGGTGTGTGATGTTCCCCTTCCCGAGTCCAAGTGATCTCATTGTTCAGTTCCCACCTATGAGTGAGAACATGCGGTGTTTGGTTTTCTGTTCTTGTGATAGTTTGCTAAGAATGATGGTTTCAGCTGCATCCATGTCCCTACAAAGGACACAAACTCATCCTTTTTTATGGCTGCATAGTATTCCATGGTGTATATGTGCCACATTTTCTTAATCCAATCTGTCACTGATGGACATTTGGGTTGATTCCAAGTCTTTGCTATTGTGAATAGTGCCGCAATAAACATACGTGTGCATGTGTCTTTATAGCAGCATAATTTATAATCCTTTGGGTATATACCCAGTAATGGGATGGCTGGGTCATATGGTACATCTAGTTCTAGATCCTTGAGGAATGGCCATACTGTTTTCCATAATGGTTGAACTACCTACAAAGAACTCCAACAAATTTACAAGAAAAAAACAAACAACCCCATCAAAAAGTGGGCAAAGGATATGAACAGACATTTCTCAAAAGAAGACATTCATACAGCCAACAGACACATGAAAAAATGCTCATCATCACTGGCCATCAGAGAAATGCAAATCAAAACCACAATGAGATACCATCTCACACCAGTTAGAATGGCGATCATTAAAAAGTCAGGAAACAACAGGTGCTGGAGAGGATGTGGAGAAATAGGAACACTTTTACACTGTTGGTGGGATTGTAAACAAAAGCAATCTTAAGTGACAAAAATACTGTCAAAGGTATCCCACTATAAGACATCACATTGTACTATAAAACTACAGAAACCAAAATAGCTTGGTACCTGTAAAAAAACAGGTGCATAGACCACTGAAAGAGAATACAAAACTCTGAAATAAAGTTGCACAACTACAACCATCTGATCTTACATCAGGACACTAAAAACATGCAATGAGGTAATGTATCCCTATTCAATAAATCGTTCTGGGATAACTGGCTAGCCATATGCAGAAGATGGAAGCTACATGTCTACCTTTCACCATTAACAAAAATTAACAAAAAAAATGGAGTGAAGATTTAAGTACAAGACCTCAAACTATAAAAATCTTGGAAGACAACCTAAGAAATACTCTTCCCAAATTGTTTTTGGCAAGAAATGTTTGGCAAAGTCCCCAAAAGCAATTGCAGCAAATGGAAATTCTGTATGTGGCACCTGATAAAATCTGAGTTTTTACACAGCAAAAGAAACTATCAAGAGAGTAAGCAGAGAGCCTACAGAATGGGTGAAGGTATTCACAAACTATGTGTCTGATGGAAGTCCAACATCCAGGTGCTGTAAGAAATGTAAATCAACAATCAAAAATAAAATAACCACATTTACACAACAGGCAAATGACACGAGCATAAACTTCTCAAAAATATATAAACTGGCCAGGACATATGAAAAAAATGGTTAGCATCACTAATCAACAGATAAATGCAAATCAAAACTGCAAAGAGATGCTATCTCATACCAGTCAAGATCAGTACTACTAAAAAGTCAAAAATTAACAGATTCTGGGTAGGTTGCGGAGAACAGGAGACACATATACGGTGTTGGGTGGAATGTGAATTAGTCCAAGCACTGTGAAAGCAGACTGTCAAAGGTATCCCACTATAAGACATCACATTGTACTATAAAACTACAGAAACCAAAATAGCTTGGTACCTGTAAAAAAACAGGTGCATAGACCACTGAAAGAGAATACAGAACTCTGAAATAAAGTTGCACAACTACAACCATCTGATCTTACACCAGGACACTAAAAACATGCAATGAGGTAATGTATCCCTATTCAATAAATCGTTCTGGGATAACTGGCTAGCCATATGCAGAAGATGGAAGCTACATGTCTACCTTTCACCATTAACAAAAATTAACAAAAAAAATGGAGTGAAGATTTAAGTACAAGACCTCAAACTATAAAAATCTTGGAAGACAACCTAAGAAATACTCTTCCCAAATTGTTTTTGGCAAGAAATGTTTGGCAAAGTCCCCAAAAGCAATTGCAGCAAATGGAAATTCTGTATGTGGCACCTGATAAAATCTGAGTTTTTACACAGCAAAAGAAACTATCAAGAGAGTAAGCAGAGAGCCTACAGAATGGGTGAAGGTATTCACAAACTATGTGTCTGATGGAAGTCCAACATCCAGGTGCTGTAAGAAATGTAAATCAACAATCCAAAACAAAATAACCACATTTACACAATAGGCAAATGACACGAGCATAAACTTCTCAAAAATATATAAACTGGCCAGGACATATGAAAAAAATGGTTAGCATCACTAATCAACAGATAAATGCAAATCAAAACTGCAAAGAGATGCTATCTCATACCAGTCAAGATCAGTACTACTAAAAAGTCAAAAATTAACAGATTCTGGGTAGGTTGCGGAGAACAGGAGACACATATACGGTGTTGGGTGGAATGTGAATTAGTCCAAGCACTGTGGAAAGCAGTCTGGAGAGTTGCAAAATATTTAAAGCAGAGCTACCATTTGGCCCAGTCATCTCATAAGTGGGTATATGCACAAAAGAAAACAAATCATTCTACCAAAAAATACACGCACTTTCACGTTTATTGCTATGGTATTCTTAATACCTAAGACAAAAAACCAACTTGCGTGTCCATTAATGGTGGATTGGATAAAGAAAATACAATATATTGACACCATGGAATGCTATGCAGTCATAGAAAAATAATGTCTTTTGTGAAACATGGGTGCAGCTGGAAGTCAAAATTCTAAGCAAACTGATTAAAAAAGAGATAATGAGAGTCAATGGGACATGAATCTGGCATTGTGGGTGTGTCTGTGTGTAAAATTGAGAAAAGAACTCACCTGGATACATAAACTCTTAAAATAGCCAAGTCTGGAGCCACTCATATCCGAGTTTCCGTTTCATTAGGTTTTAATGTCCTGATTTTTAGTAAGCTAAATTTTCTTTTCTTTACTCTTAGCTAACATAACTACACATCCTGATTTAGAGGCATGACAATAAAAATGTCATATTTGAACCTTACAAGTCCCTTACAAGCTTACTGGTCCTCTCAGGGGGAGGTCGACCAAGGATATCGCACCCTAATGGTATTTACTTTAGACCGCAGTCCCTGAGCTTTACTCCTTCATAGAATTACTCTCTTAACCATGTTAGTTATCCACAAGTGTGTTGACTCAGAGCTTCTGTTGTGAATTCTATACTAAATAAATGCCTGGAGCGCAAGCTGCTCAGGGCCGCTGCTGCCATTCTTTACAGGCCTCTCCTTGGAGTCAGTCAGCGGCCTCGGACCCTCAGCTGAACTGGCAAAGCAGAATACCTATGTCAGTGTACGTTTTAGTCACCCGCCGCCGAATCAGGGGTCTGCAGGAACAGCCGCCCGCAGCTAGCGCCCTCTTGTGAGGAGCCATACTCAGTTCTAGTCAGGAATCTTCCTCAGGTTCCTGTCCTGAGTCTGACTGGAGAAGACTCACCAGGAAGCCTGAGCTTCCTCAGGACTCTGATCGTGGCGACCATGGCTGGGAACTTCTCATCTCCTCGGCAAGGATCGTCTGCATTTTGTACATATGAGAATAGGTTCTCATATTAAAACAATCATTTTAAAAATATGTAGAGATGACATTGGTAATCAGAGAATTCTGAACTCAGAGAGGTTCACTAGAGGAACTGTAAAAAGATGGCGTCCCACATCCTGACAGGAAATCAGCCTCCGTGTGCACCGGCCTCTGGGTTGACTCTGATCAGTGGGTCCCGGGCGCCCCCTGCCGCTGATTTCCCCCCGCGTCCCTGCAGGGAGGTTTGTGTCTGGGCTCACACTGACTTCCCCTCACTGTGTCTCTCGCACAGTAATAGACAGCCGTGTCCTCAGCTCTCAGGCTGTTCATTTGAAGATACAGTGTGTTCTTGGCGTTCTCTCTGGAGATGGTGAATCGGCCCTTCACGGAGTCAGCGTACCATGTGCTACCCCCACCATTACTAATACGTGAGACCCACTCCAGCCCCTTCCCTGGAGCCTGGCGGACCCAGCTCATGTAGTAGTCACTGAAGGTGAATCCAGAGGCTGCACAGGAGAGTCTCAGGGACCCCCCAGGCTTTGCCAAGCCGCCCCCAGACTCCACCAGCTGCACCTCACACTGGACACCTGCAAACAAAAAGACACCAAGGTCAGAAACTGCCACACATATCCACTGTTCCTCTCACTATGTCTCCTCGCACACAGTATTTCTACTTCACTCTCAATTACCTTTCAAAAGAGCAACAAGGAAAACCCAGCTCAGCACAAACTCCATGGTGTGTTCTGTGTTTAGTGCTGATCGCCGAATAGAAACACCTGGGAATTCTGGGGCTGGGCTCCTCTCCCAGAGCTGCAGGGTCAGGGCTGGGCTGCTTTTCATCAGAAGAGGGAGGGACCTATTTGCATGTCCCCGACTATATAGCAAGCTCTGGGGTGGGACGGCTGAGGAGAAGGCAGTGCTCAGAGCAGATGAGAGTGTCCCGGAAAACACTGGAGTCAATTCTATCTCTCAGGAAATATAACTTCAGATTATGTGATTGTGCCTTGATAATCATTTAGTATTCATCGTCTTATTTAATTTTTACAGACTTGTAGAATATACTTAACGCAAGTGTGAATGTCACATTTTTAGAGAAGATAATTACATGCAGAACAGAGCAGCTGTGCAATGTGTCCAATATCACACATCTGGACAGAGTTAGCCCTATTATCTGTGCCTGCGACTCTAAATGCTGGAGGAGTCGGCTCCCCTGAGACAGCTCCAGGGTGGTGTGGGACATGCCTAGAGGGGTTTTCAGGATGTCCCACCTGTCATAACAACTTTATGTAATTTTGCCATTTCTAGTGTTTACCTGAAATATACAATCAGTGTTCACATGTGTGTGTTGTCAGGAGTCTGTGATTATTCAAGTGTCAATATTTATCTCTTTCTTGCTTTTTCTCAGCCAATATATTCATTTTTGTTACTGCTTTATTAAAATCAATTAATAATGAAAACAAATTGATAGTGCAGCATTTGGGAAATGTGGGTGTATGTGTGCAGTCATTGAATCAGCACTTCAATCATGCTGTTAGCAATTAAATTAACCTCTATTTTTTCTCTCACTTCTCTGTAATTTCATTTCACCACCTTGTTACTCTTACCACCCTTTTCTCAGAAAATTCAGATCTTCTTCATGTTAATTTACAATAGTTGCATCTTCTACAATTCATACAAATAAAATCACATGAGATTTACTGTGAATTCTTCAGCTTCCTTCACTCACCACAATTATTTTATAATATCCTCATGTTCTTATGTGAATGAGGTATGCCTTGATTTCAACGATTCATCATATTCTGGTACATTAATATTTCTCAAATTGTTTGACAATGCACCAAATAATGGATACCTGATATGTTGTCTCAGTTTCTGAATTTTATTTAGAAATTAGATACTAAGCATTATAATGTAAAAATTGAGAAAATAATCTCATTCTGACCTCATTAACAAAAACCATGAATAACTACAAAAAATAAACCCTTCAACATATCTGAGTTGATGTCACAGAGAAAAAAAAATCCCTGTATTCTGAGAAAATAGGGACCTGCAGAGAGAACTAGGGTCCACTTATTAGAGTAACTGGGGCAGGTGCCACTCACTACATCATATTGAAGAAGGAAAAAGCTAACCTGGAAATGTTTCATGAGTTTCGAGGACGTGTGTGCTAATGGTGTGTGAATGTGAAACTCCCGGCACTTGCAGGCTTTTCCTACAGAATTGGGGAAATCCCCAGACAACTCACCCACCTGCTGTCCTGTGGTGTGGACTGGGGAGGAAGAACAGCAGCTCTGTTCAATGCTGAATCCCCCTTCACTATATGTGGGAGACATTTATTAAATCTTGTGTCCTGTGGGCACTGGTAGAATCAACTAGAACACAAGGAAATAGAGGACACGAAGGAAACTCTACCCAGAAACACCTCCCATCTCTTTCCTGAGGAATGAAATCCTGAATCTGTGGGGTAAGGACAGTGGGTCAGAAGCTGAGGACACTGATGAAAATCCACTGTGGCTGGGAAGAGACACTCTGACACTGGGAAAGGGAAGGAACAGAAACACTTGTAAGGCCATGCTTCAGAGCCTGTCCCACCACCCATAGCTAAGAAGGAGGCTTAGTCAGAAGGTTGGAGAATGTGCTCCTGTGTCCAAGCCCCTTCACCACACAAACAATCACCAAGTAAAAGTGTCAGCAGGATGCACCTGCCACAGCTTAAAGAGGCTCTCTGGGGGGAATGAAATGTGAAAACCCAAAGCCAAACAGGAACACAAAATCAGGTATCACTGGAGTAACTTGAAGCTCTTGTGAACAGGAGAAGCTGACTTCAACTGTGATAGCCGTTGCAACCATACACTTGAAATCCAACCCTGAGTAGACTCACAGAAACGTGGCTAATAAAGGCCCAGCAGAATGTAATATGTGATCATCTCCTGAAAGAAAAAAATAAATGCAAGAAAATAAATTACAAGCGAAATGTAAACTGAAATTATACATGCATTTCATTTTTATAAAAATGTGAAAGCAAATAAAATTATGTCATTAAAAAAATTCCTGAGACAATTTGTCAGCAGATTCATGTTTCAGGGCACGTTAGCAAAGTTTCTCTTTGAGTAGCCATGTACTATGCACTGAAAACATAGATCTATACAAAGAAATTAAGATTGTATAAAAAGAGAAAATCAAGATGAAGTGCAGTTATTATCTTTGTAATTGCTATAACATATAACTATATAAAGTGATAAAAATATATATTATATTTTATATGTAAGGCAAACTGAGAATAAACCAGAAAGAGTGGTGAGAAGGAGGAATTCAAAGTACACAGTTACACTATCTCTGTACTTCGGATCAAGGCCATCACAGTATCTGCATTAGAATCTAATTCCATACAATTTTGTAAACCTTATGGCAGCCAATATAATATTTATAAAACTTGAATTAGATAATATTTTAATAGAGAAATAAGCATTGTTATGAAATGCTAATTTAAACACACAATAACAGAAAAATAATATTAACTTTAACAAAGAATTTATTGTAGTTGCTTAAGAAAAGCAAGACCCAACTGTTAGCTTTGTACAAGAAAGTTATCCTACATATTCACAAATAGAAAAGATAAAGATGGGAAAACATGGATTATGAAAATATGAACCAAAAGAAAGCTATAGTAGCTGTGTAAATTTCAGACAAAGTAGACATCAAAAAGGACTTTCAGGACTTAACAGGGATATTACATAAGATAAAGTGACCAGTTTTGTAAAAAGATGCCAAACAAGACTTAACAAATATATAATAGATGAAGAATGCCCCATTCATTGTGATTTACCGAACAAACGTGAGTAAGGAAGTAAAGATGTCAGTGAGACCATGCACGTAAGGGCGCCCTGGGGACGGAGACGCGCCTTTGTCGTCGTGGAGGGCACCACTGGGAACTTCCTCTTGAATTTCTCCCTGTTGCTGCTCACAACAGCCCCAGTCCTGGAGGCTGATGAACCACGATTATGCTGCAATCAGTGAAGGTGAATCCAGAGGCTGTGCAGGAGAGGCTCAGAGAACTGCTGGGCTTTACAATTTTTCCCCTGAGACTCCACCAGTGAACTTCACACAGGTCTTCTGCAAATACAGAGAGAACAGACAGAACAGGCCTGTGTGGAGCAGCCACAGCTGGACCTGATTCATAAGGGACACTAATATTGAGGGTGATGAGAAGGGAAGCCCAGATCAGTGCAGACCCCATGGTGCGGACACTGAGGAAGGACACAGACATGGGGTGGCTCCTCACCAGGGAGGAGCTGAAGGAACAGCGGATGAGTTGCCTTTCATCAGGAGGGGAGGGGACACATTTCCATGTCTTTCTTTTTGTGGCCATGGGTGCACCGCTCAGCATTGCTCATCCTTCCTCTGTGTCTGCATTTCAGGGAGGGAAGGGTCAAAGGATTCCTGGGTTTGGATGCACAGGGTTAATCTACCCCTTACTCTTTTTTATTCTATAAATTGGATACTGCTCAGGTATCTTCATAGCAGCAAACATTATTGACAAATAAGTCCAGTAAGAACACAAGAGAAACATTCCCAGAGGAAATGGACATCTGTCTGTAATCAGTGCATTTAGCGCTGCCAACCACTGTTCCTGACAATGAAGCAAAGTTAAGTTACAACGAAAAAAATGCAGATCTACACCTTCTCAGGGCTGGGGTTTATAATTGCCATCATCTTTTCCACAAGACAGTTCAACATTGGATATATGTGCTTGTGTCAGGAAACAGTCAATGTGGAAATGTGTGTACTTATCTGACTGAAGAGTTCACATGGAGACATGTTTGTCTGAGACGAGTCCACATGAGGAAATGTCTGTTTTCTGAGCAAAGAGTAAATGTAAGGACATACGTGGTGGTCTGAGGAAAGAGTCCATGTGGGGACATGTGTGCTTGTCTGAGGGAAGAATCCACATGAGTAAAGGTGTGTTTTTCTGACAGAAGAGCCCGCATGCTGACAGGTGTGTGTACAAATCTGAGAGTAAATGCCCATTCAGGGACAGTGTATGTGTGAACTGAGCTGAAGTTTGGGAAAATCTTTCTCAACCAATGAAAGAAAATTATCCTGTGGGTTATTTTCTTGGCAGGAAGAAAAAACCTGGGTCAAGTAGATAATTGATTTTTTAAATAAAATGTCTTTAGTGAATGGAAACATGGTATATGCAAATGTGGAAAATTACTTCAATCTCTGTTGCACGCATCTCATGATATCCCTACACTCACCAAAAAAGTTATTAGATAATTTTATACAAGGTGTATTTGATCCTGGGGTTAATGAACTTTTAAAATTGTATTTGTTTAGATTTATATTTTCCATCACAAAATTGTGTGCTTAGACAAATTGTGTCGTGTCTCAACCATTGCACATCAGTAAAGATAGTTTCAGTGTTGTTAAACAGTGCCCTTCAAACTTATTTTATACCCACTCTCTAAATTCCTGGAATATCCTCTATACGTTTCCTTGACTACAGTTTTGGCTCTTACAGAATTTCAAATAAATCAAATTATACAGTGTCATTGAAATAACTTCCCTGAAGAACATGGGAAATGAAGTTGCTGACCTAAAGAACGTTGAAAATGAGGAAATTCTATGAGTTTAAAGTGTAAAGAAATTGCACATAAACACTCTATTCTAGTAGATAAACATGTTTCCCACAAGGATACAGCTTTACATTTCTGATACTGCTGTGCATGTGTCCTGAAATTGTACAGCTAAGTAATCAAATGGCATATGGTGGGATAGGGATCCTCACTTTGCAGTGGGTGGTTATGGACAGTCAATAAAGGAGGGCTAGCAAGGTCCATGTGGTAACATAGTTGGGTGGAGACACCAGTGTGTTCTCATTTTTAATGCAATAAAGTTACAGAAGATTAGATGCATAAAAGTTTCAATGTGTCCACAAATATGGGTTCATATAAACATGCCTATTTACTGGGTCAGTTGGCTGAGAGGTCCTAGAAGTACTTACACCACACTAACAACACACATACCCAGTATCACAATTTTTTATTTTAATACTATTCTTTAATATCAGAAACAAGCAGTCTTTAGAAAAACGGCTGATTCTATGTCCGAAAAAGGTAATATATAAAATGTCCTTAGAATGTATTGTAATGCCAGGACACAGGGAAGTGTTCAAAAACAAAAGGATGAGGTATGCTGTAAGGATGCAGGATCCAAAATAAATTGGCTCCCAGCACCTAATAAAACTGTGATGATTTGAACAATAAAATGAACACTATAGCATGGATCTTCTTCAGAGAATGAAATAGACATCCATACACCAATACGGATATTAATGGATGACTAAATAGAGAAATAATGGCAAGAAGAACACATCTCCTTACAGAAGCATTCCAAGTATCTCAGGTGGAGAGTCCTCCAATCAAGTAGGTGAAGCTTAAACACTCAAGAGCTGATTGTGTCCTGAGATTAGAGACATGGGAAAAAATAATCATTATTAGTGTATTTTATAATGAGATTTCAGATATAATGCCAAAGACATTATCTATGGATGAATACTTTTTTATGTTTTTTATCTAAATGTGTGCAAACACACACACACACACACACATTTTTCTGCAATGACCACTGATAAGGGAGTAAAAGACAGCCACAGACTTGGAGAAAATAATTCCAAGTCACATATTTGTTAAATGAATTCTTTTAATTCATTAAATCACTTTTGTAGCCAGTATGCAAGTAAACTTACAACTTATCAAAAGAAATGCAATTAAAAATTAATCAACTATCAGGAGAGGCCTCTTACCAAAAATATATTTATTAGGAACATGTGCATTTAAATAAAAATTAGATACCATTACTTGCCTATTAGCATGGTTAAAACACACAATTCTTATAATGATAAATGGCAACACGAATGTGGGAAATCAAGGACTGTCATGCATTGATGGTTGGAATTCAAAATGCTACATGCACAAAATGAGATTTTTTGGCATTTTTTAAATAGAGATAAAAGTAAACTTAAAATGCGAACTTGTGTTTTTGTCCTAGAATATTTACAACACTGATTCAGACATTCATGTTTACAAAGATTTGTTCAGAGGAAGTTCTATATCAGATTTGTTAATTTGATTCATTCTCGAATCCCTGAAATTCTGTTACAGAATAAATGCTGTATGAACAATCTCTCAAATAATTAAAATTTTTCAACTACACATTTATATTTTTCCTTTAATGACTTAATGCCATTTTCTAAGAAAGTCTTCAATCTAATAATCTTTGTCATCTCCTCCATGCCAGCACAGCTGCCTCTTCCCTGGGGTTTCTGACACTCTCAGGATGTGGGTTCTCACATTGTGTGTCTTGCACAGTAATACACAGCCATGTCCTCAGATCTCAGGCTGCTCAGCTCCATGTAGGCTGTGCTCATGGACACGTCCCTGGTGATGGTGACTCTTCCCTGGAACTTCTGTGCATAGTTTGTGTTACCATTTCCAAGGCAGACCCATCCCATCCACTCAAGTCCTTGTCCAGGGGCCTGTCACACCCATTGCATAAAGTAGCTGGTGAAGGTGTATCCAGAAGCCTTACAGGAGACCTTCACTGAGGCCCCAGGCTTCTCCATCTCAGCCCCTGACTGCACCAGCTGGACCTGGGAATGGGCACCTGTGGGTGGACGCAGGAGCTGATGAAAGTCCCCTTGAGTGGACTCAATCCCGTTCTCATCACTGGGACTTGGTAGCCTCTTACCTGCAGCTGCTGCCACCAGGAAGAGGATGTTCCAAGTCCAGTCTGTGATGAGGAGCTGTGCTGCCTGGGGCTTCTCTAGCTGAGGATGTGGTTTCTGGGTGATGCTCTCAGGGCTGAGACATATCCATATTTCCCTCAGTAGACCTCAGGTTATTTGCATATTCATGAGTCAGAGCATTTCATGGCTCAAGACCCTGATTCAGGATAAGGAAGGGGAGGTAAATGACACATCAGCCTTCCAAGAGTGGGATGCTGACGCTCCCAGCCCTAGTCCTCCTTGAGGAAATGCAGGCTCTGCTCCGTTTACAAACTTTCGATGTCCAGACGTCCCTTCACTGAAGACCAAGCTCCCAGAGGACATGCTCCTCACTGTGAACCCATATTTGATTAGCGTAGAGACCGCCTGGATGATTTCTGGAACCATCACTCTCCGTGACACTGAGAAGGTGCCGTGACCTCATCCTAGTCCCATCAGGCACCAGCACAGCTCGCTGGTGACTCTGAGAAAGTGACTGCTGATGTCCCACGTGAGTGTCCAGCAGGTCCCCCTGAGATCATCTGGGCACTCCTGAGACACTGTCTCCAGCACCTGCCTGGCTTCCTGATCCCCCATGATCTTCAATAGAAACACTCTTGGTTTACAGATTTGCCCTGTGATGCATAGTTAGAGCTGATTTTCTCATCTCATGGACAATAGGAATCAGAAGATGCAAGAGAAGTTTGGGGTTCCTGATGAACTCACTGCTCCTGAAATAATCGTAAAGGAATTTGTGTTTTGGATAAGTTTGGGTTTTATTCCCTACTCCATTTAATAGAATTTCATGAACTGTTTACATCCTTTCAGTTCATATCCATAGATCCTCATCTTTCCATGTTGATTTCAGACTCACTAGGTCTGTGCACCTGCCACACTCTCAGATCCATCACTGTCCTGTCACTCACACAATGTAGGCAACATTACTTAACACCAAAGTCTGAATTTTTTTATTCATAGGAACACAGTGCCTCCCAGAATACTGTGTCCTTTCAATTAGTAAAACAATTCCTATCCGTTATATCCTCAGTATTAAGATATTTACAGTCCTAGAAACCCACTTTGAAAAATAGTTCTTATTGCCTTATGGTATATGAATGCTTCTGATGTAACAGGACATTTAAAGGCATGTCCACTACTTCTTGAACACTTAGTTGTTTTGTTGTTGTTGTTGTTGTTGTTGTTGTTGTTGTTGACGAAGACACAGGCGCTGAGAGGAAACCTCGTCCCCAGCCTCCTGTGCACCTGCTCCGGGGCTGGAACCTGTGCTGGGTGGCTCCTGAGTGCCCCCTCCAGCCCAGCCCTTGCCTTGCAAGGAAGTTCCCATGGGGCTCACAAAGCATTTTCCCTCAGCTTCCCTAGCCTAACATGAAATCGTTTTGTCCTGGCTTAGAATACTCCTTCAGTGATAGCATATGCTGCTGACACCGTCTCTTGAAATAATTGATTAGTCTTACTAAATCTAATGAACTCTACAGGGAAACTCAAAGCAAGGATTCTATGACACAGGAGGGAGCCCCTGCTCTAAGGTCCAGATGCACTAAATCAGTGGAAAATGAATCCAAAACCTCACAGGAGATTTGGGTGTGCCTTGTTCCCTGTAGCTGAATGTTGCTTCTGAGATTTCCAGCAGGTGCAGATGCTTTCAGATGAGAGCACGCTTCATATCCAATATTCCAATAACATCCGTTTTCCCTTCTTCCTAGTGCTTCACCTGTAGAAAGTGCCTCCTACACTGACACTAGGCCCAGGTGTCTGACGTTCTTCTCCTAGAGATCTAAAGCCAACAGGATCCAAGGGAAGACTTGGGAAGTGCATGCCGGTTGTTACTTTCTTTGTCTCAGCTAAGAACCTTGCAAAGTCTTCATGATAAAAGAAGCTGAGGTGAATGAGGGAGTTTCCAAGATCTTGTTTTTAAAAATCTTGAAGTCAGAGGCTTCATATTGCTCTACTGTCCTTGTCTAACTCTCTGTCATTTTTTTCTAAGTTTCTGTATGTTCTCCTCTGAGTCTGTGCATGGCCACACTCTCATCTTTAATCCAGAGCCATCATCCTGATTAGATTGGATTGTGCAGTGCAGGTCAGCACTGTCTGTTCTTACAGTGGAAACCTAGAGACGCGATCGGCTTCCTGTTCTGCGCTGTGACCTTGACCAGGCGTCTCCAGGGGAAAAGCTGAATTTTCTTCTTTACTCCTTTTTGTGGTTTCATTTTCCCTGGACTATTTGCTTACATCTTACCCTATTGGCTAACTTTACTCATTCGTATAATCATGGAGGAATTGGGGGAGGGATCTGGAACGGGCAGATTTGTCTTCCCCTCACAGAGCATAAGGATCTGAAAAAGTTCTTCCCTGTAGGTTCTTTTGGAGAAGGCTCCTGGTGTGTGTTTCAGTAATTAAACTTCCCCAGTTCTGACCTATAGGAGATGTATTTGGATTGTATTTTTTAGATTCTGGAGATTTCTGGAGGAAAATTCCAGAAGCCTGAGGATTGTGTGGCCCTCTGGAACTGTCATTTCACCCTAGTCCACATCTGTCTTGTAGGCCTCTATAGTGCTTACCATGCAAGTGCCTTCAACAGCCTGTGGCTTCTGCGGCTTCGGTTCCAGTTAAGCACGTGTCAACTGCCATTCTGGACATGCCCAACTGTCCAGTTTTTGGAGTGGTCATTAAAAAAATGGAACTTCATTCATCTGATGGATTCTAAAAGGTATTGAAGATCAGATTGTGCAGATGCCTCTTGACATAAGAATGAGATGATGACTGTTGTAATCTTTACATTTTGGAGCAAAGCCCAAAAGTACAACCAAAGGTCCTCTTCATGTGTTACTCGAGGCAGGATTCTAACCTGATTACATAGATGGGGCACCTGGTCTCACATAAATGAACAGGCAGGAAAACAGAAAAAGGACATGGCACAATGCTTATGAAAAAGTCTCAGCAATTTTAATTTTCTTGTGAGGAAGCTGAAATTGTGCAAGTGAAACAGCGTGACTGGTCATGTCTCAGGTGAAGTTGTGTTCTGGAAAGTGTCTCCAATCCTGGGCTGGATCTAGTAGGTGCACTCAGGCACCCAAACCTGAAATAGTGACCCTTATTCCTTAAACACAAGACATTCCAATGAGAAAGCTGTTCTCAGGTGAGCTGCAGAGCAGGGAGCAGGAGATGGAGGTGTCCTTGGCTTCCCAGAATTGCTGAAGCTTGAAGACCAAGGCCACCTCTGAAGGGCAGAGATCCACCTATGAGTACATCACATCAACTCTGCCTTCAGGAATCTTTGACTGTATGGGAGTATAAGAAACGTGATTTATTCCTTTCTGCTAATGCAGTGTGCATCAGAGAAAATAAATTGAAAATTTTATAAATATTTTTCCATATTGGGGAAAGAACATGTATAAATCATGGCAATACAAGTGCTCACTTTAGAGTCTGCAGAAGGAGCAAGTGCACATTGAGAGAAGGAAGCATCCTGCCCCAGGAAACAGGTGCCCTAACATCATCCCCTGAGAACTGCCCTGTAGATGCCATGTGTCGGTGGAACCTGGGCTTGCGTCTGGGATCTTGTGCGTAGTGTGGAAGGCAGAGCACAGCTCCACTCCTCCTCACTGTGTAACCTAGGATGTGGCCTCTTCCTCTGAGCTTCATTCTAATAAGGTATTAATATAAAATAGCAGCAGTAACTTTATCTGTAACCTTTCAGTTAGGACCGAGTGTTGTTCAGCATTGTTATCACTGTTGTTGTCCAAACCCTTAAATATTATAAAAAATACCTGTGTGACCCCTCATCTCAGACCTCAGGTGACTACATTGCAGAGAGCACACCTGCTTTGTTTCTGTCATGAACATCGTATTCAAACGGGAAAGTATGTGCACCTTGCTATAGAATTTATCTTAATTATGTTAGAATGGATGAAATAAGAAATAGTAGTTGACACTTAGAAATTCAGCTGAGGGGAGATCTAAGCAAACTCTCGATGGCATGTCTTCGTTTCTCCTTGCTTATTACAGATCATGTGAGAAGAGAGGCAAATTAAAGAGGAAATGATTGACCAATGGGGAATCAGGCATTTTATAAATAAAGGAGTTTTTCACATCTTCTGGAAACCACATCAAATTAAATAAATTAAGAACTATTAGACATTTTTCTGCATTCTAGATACATGGCTAATACAGACTTAGATTTAATGCAAAAAGAGACAACACGGAAAATGGAAATTCTGCAGCAGAGCATTTTGCCAAATAGGCAGCTTGAAATTAGTTTGTGATTTTAGCTAAATATTCAAAGAATAAACCCCAGATCCAAGTAAGAAATTATAAAATTTCAAGGTTTAATGACTGGTTGAGAGAAGCTTGAACTAACATTATTTTGATGAATCATACCTCAATAATAAAACTTTGTCCAGTGGTCCAACTTTTCAAGGGGCTGCCTGAGTAACTAATTTCCACCGCCCCTACCTGTGAGTCCTGGCACAGTCTATCATCCTCTAAAACCTGGGACCTCTAAGAACAGTCAGAAGTCTAAATACTATGAAGGTTTCAGAGACCCCAAAATTACTGTCTCTGGGCTGATTGGTGAGGATGATCTCTATGAGCCTAGTCTTGGGAGAGTGTATGATGGCGTTTGTTATAATGAACAGATAGCAACAAAGACAGTCAAGAAAAATGAAGAAGCAGGGGAACATGGTCCAAACAGAAGAACAACATAAAGGTCCAGAAACCAACATCAATGAAAAAGAGGCATATGGATTACCTGGCAGAAAATTTAAAGTAAATGTTAGAAACACATTCAATGAGCTAGTGGCAGCATGCAAGAACAGTGTGAGGATTTTAATAGAGACAAAACATTTAGAAGATGACTAAACAAAACTATTGATGCTGAAGAATACAGTAAGTCAGTCAAAAAATTTAATAGATGATTTTAGACCAGACTAGATCAAGTAATAGAAGAAACAGTAAACTCAAAGAAAGATCGTTTGAAATAGTTGAGACAGAGAAGAAAAGTGTAAAGGAAAGAAATAAAAAAGAGTTAAAGACTTATGAGTCAGGAAGCACACTGAAAACTAAATTATACATTGAGGAGTTATGCAAAGATAGGACAAAAAGGGTAGTGAAGGAACAGGGTGTGTGTGTGTGTGTGTGTGTGTGTGTGTGTTTGTTAGAGAGAGAGAGAGAGAGAGAGAGAGAGAGAGAAAGAATATTCAAAGAAGTAATAGCATAGAAACTTTCTAAATCTGGAAAAGCCAATATTCATCTACATCCAAGAAGCTCTATAAGTTTTAAATAAGGTAAACCAAATGAGAAAAATCAGAGATGTTTGCAACCACATTGTTAAAAGGAAATGTTTTTGAAAACAGAAGGAAAAAGAGCAGATTTAGCAGATTTCTCAGCAGCAGGTTTTCAGTTCAGAATGGAGAGGAATTATATTCCACGATGTATGGTTTAGTGATAGAGATTACTTCTGAGAAATGTGTTTCTAGTCAATGTCATCATTGTGCAAGCATCATAGGGAGAACTTACACAAACCTACAGGGAATCCCCTACCACGCACAGGCTTTGTGGAATATCACAGTGTTTCCAGACAACTAACCTGCGCAGTGTTTCCAGACAACTAACCTAGTCTCAACTAGGTCTGCAGAATAATGCATAGTTGCATCAGCTCCATTCTGGCCTCTGCCATATGACAGTTTTGTGTGAATTTTCTTTCTGCTCTCTCAGGACATTTTTTCTCTCTCAACTTCTAACTCCATTCTTCTTTTAATTCTCAGTTCATTGAAAAGATTCATATTTAGCTAAGAATGTTGAAAACTTTGGAAAAAAAATTCATCTTATGCCCAAGAAATTTAATTAACTGTCTTCACGGATGTCCGTCTGTTTTTTTCTTGTTTTCCTGCGGGACATGGCCCTTGTTTCTACTTCAGTCCAGTCCTTATTTCCATATGCATGAGGCATCCAACCATCACACACCCAGGACCATCTTGGAGGAAGGGACCCTACCATCTGCCTCATCAGCCTTCAGGTGCACAGTGGCCATTCCTTCAGCTGTTGCATGTGCTTTAGGGCTTTCCATTTAAAAGTGTATTTCACTATCCCCCAAATAAAGTTCCTGGACCTTAAAAAGTGATGTGGTGTTGAGGGCATTGACAGTCAATTTTCATTGAAAGCCTCTTCTGCCCTTGGTAATTGAGGAAGACTGGGAAGAAGGGAACAAATCTCAGACCTCATGTAGCTCCTCATTTAGCAATAGATTCAGTGCAAATTTAGAAAGTTGAAGACATAGAGTAATGTTGGTATGGTTTTCTGTGGCATGCTAAGGAGACAGCAGAAGATGGTCAGTGGTCCGTCTCCATCCAACTGGTACCCATTGTTCATTAGTTAGGTCCTAATAAAATACAAGACAATTTTTGTGACAAAGCCCCAAGGACTTCATTAAAACACTTTGCCCAGAAATTGGTCAACAGGGACATGACAAGTTTTTGTATCAGAGCTACTATTTTTTGCCTACTTTATGTAGAAATCTGAGAGATGTGACCAGCTTCAGGGGGCTGATTCTCCATCCAGGGGACAGCGCTAACAGAGTTATGAGTTATGTGGTATTAGTCTGTCTGGGTCTTCCTAAGAAGACAACACGGAGTGGGTGGCTTAAACAACAAATATTGATTTTCTTACAATTCTGAAGTCTGACTGTTGAAGATCAAGGTGCTGGCAGGGTTGGTTCTTGGTGCGGCTTCCTCCTGGCATGCACTGGGGCACCTTCTAATACACTACGTCTCCACATGGCCTCTTCTCTGCGTGCACGTGAAAAGTGAGAGGTCTCTGGTGACTCCTCCTCTTCTTATAAAGACAGCACGTCTATTGCATTAGGTTCTCACACTTCTGACCACATTTAACCTTAATTGTATCATTAAAATTCCAATATAGATCCATTGAATTTAAGGTTTCAGCATATGAATTTTAAAGAGGGAACAATGCAATTGATGACACAAACCAAGAGATGGTGAGAAGCATTAGAATGTATATATTTTTAATCACTAAGGAATAATGGGCCATGCAGGAACTTGTAGGAAAGTTCCTAGTAATCGGTGAAACCTCAATTGTAAGAGGAAAATGTGCCTTCCTCCTTTCTTTTCTGGCAGAAGAATGTGAGGAAGCAGAACCACAGATATCAAAGAAAGAGGAGCCCTGGGGACAGCTGAGGTGCTGGTGAGGGGGGAGAGCACTGAGCAGATGAGGAAGCCCCGCCCTCCCTGCACCTGCTCCTGACCCGGCCTCCTGCTCTGTGGTCCCCGCGCGCCCCCTGCTGGCCTGAGCGGCACCTGCGCCCGCCCCCTCCGCCTCCCTGCAGGGAGGTTTGTGTCTGGGCTCACACTCACCTCCCCTCACTGTGTCTCTCGCACAGTAATACACGGCCGTGTCCGCGGCGGTCACAGAGCTCAGCTTCAGGGAGAACTGGTTCTTGGACGTGTCTTTTGAAATGGTGACTCGACTCTTGAGGGAGGGGTTGTAGTTGGTGCTCCCACTACTACCACCAATATTCCCAATCCACTCCAGTCCCTTCCCTGGGGGCTGGCGGATCCAGCTCCAGTAGTAACTATCGCTGATGGAGCCACCAGAGACAGCGCAGGTGAGGGACAGGGTCTCCGAAGGCTTCACCACTCCTGGGCCCGACTCCTGCAGCTGCACCTGGGACAGGACCCCTGTGAACAGAGAGACCCACAGTGAGCCCTGGGATCAGAGACAGCCTCCCATATCGTCATATCTGCATCCCCGAGACACTCACATCTGGGAGCTGCCACCAGGAGGAGGAAGAACCACAGGTGCTTCATGTTCTTGCACAGGATGTCCGTGACTCTCAGAGAGCATTTCCCATGTGAGCTGGACCCTGAATTTAAGGAAATGTGTGGTGGTTTCCTGTGGGTGCCTAAGTGAGGATTTGCATGTGGGTGGTGCCTTTGTATGGAGAGGTGAAAAGGGATGAGGGAGGCCCCAGTCTTTTGGGTTCACACTGTGAGGAGGATGCTGGCTGTGCCCTCTGAGAACTCAGTTCTCTTCCTGGGGCCTCCCCTCACCAAGCCCAGAGTCCTCTTCTTCCTGGTAGGGAGATGTGCTGAAGGAGCTGGTCTGGGAGATGAGTGTGATCATGGATCAAGGACAGATTTTGGAATAGGTTCCATGCTGTTCTATCCTTGAAGATTTACATGAAACCAATCAAACAGCCAGGTTATCTAAATTGTCAAATCTCCATTCAAAAATATTAGGGCAGCAGCTGAATATGTTAATCACAGTGAGTTCATACAAATCTAAATCCATGCAATTTTTATTGCAATTCAGAATATCCATTATGGTTAGAGGGAATATATCTGTCCCAGAGAGTGCGTCATAAAAAAAAATAAAAAAGTCTGAGACCTTTCCTTTGGTGACCATTTGAAGTTTGGGATTCTGTCTGCAATCTCAGGAGAAGGCAGTGGGACGTATCTCCAACCATCTCAATGTGTGATGCTGAGAATGTGGGCTGACCTTTACACACTTCTGTGTGAATGGATGTAGATTGGGAATCACAGTGACAATTTCAGTCAAAAACGATAATAGGTCAGCACAGGAGCACAGTCTCATCATCAAGATTAGTGCAATTGCCTTTCCTGGGAACAAGAGAGGACATCTGTGAGCCCTCCCCTCTGAGAGCACAAGGAACTCTGGTTCTTCCCTGACAGGTCACACTTCAGAAACATGGCTGGACAATGACACTCAAGCCCAGAGTCCTTACCTACATATTTATATCATTTCAGGTGCACCTGTGTCTGAAAGACTTTTTCCTTCACTGAATTGCATGAACATACCTTAGAGTTTGTGGTATTGCAGCTTGGGCATTTGACATTAGTTTGGTGAATTATATAATAAATAATCTATCTCCATCAGATAAATTTTTATTTACAGAGAATAATTCATAGGCTTATAGACATCTGTGTAGGTGTGTACAGGATTGCTAGGATATGCTCATACACAGAACAGAATAAATAATTATATATCATGGAAAGAAAACCATTGAACTCATAGAGTTGGTGAGTAGAAGGATGGTTCCCTGAGGCTGTGGGGGATAATTGGGGAGATGTGAAAAAAGTGTAGACTGTTAATGAGTACAAAATGAATTTAGAAAGAATGAATGAGATCATCAGCTGATAGCACAACAAAGTGATTATAGTCAATAGTAATTTAATTTTTACAGTTTAACTAACTAAAAGAGTGTAATTGGAGTTCCTGAAACACCAAAGACAAATGCTTCAGGGGACAGGTACTCCATTTACTATGATGAGATTATTACACATTGCATGCCTATATCAAAGTATCTCATGTACTCCATAATTACATAGACTTACAATATATTCACAATAAACTATAAGTAATTTTTTTGAAAAAGCATAAACACTTTTACTACCATCACAGCTGGGTCTTACCTGCAAGCACCAGTCCTGTTCTGATGTTGATGGGTAAAATCTAATACAAAATCTGCTATCACAAGTGTATAACACTTGATAGTGAACTTAACCTGCAAGGATAAGTGGTTTATCTCTGTCCAGCTTTGTCCCTCTCTCAGGAAATGAGCAGAGAACTCAGGCCCCTATGCTTTCCACAGGCCAGTCTATTGCCTGAGGTAGTAGAACGCTTCTCCCTCTCCACAGATATCAAACATGTACTCATCTTCTTCTGCCATAGTTAGCTCATCTCTGTGAGGCCCACCTACTAACTTGAAGGTTGAACTGCACAATTCAATACAAAATCTGCTGACACAAACGCATACCACTGGGAAATGAGAAACACTTCCTTATGCCTCCACTATCTGAGCCCTGCAGGAGGCAGTGAGCCTGCTCACAGGCCCAGTATCATTACTACAAACATCACTTCAGAAAGCCACGAAATAAAGGCTGTCTATAGGCAAGGAACTCTTACAGAGTCTTTGCCATTGAGAAAACCAAGAACCAAAATCAAAAGACCCACGCAATATACATTGTGTTCATATTCTAAAGGGGAAAATAGTTTTCATTAAAACTAAAGTACATTCAAAAATCATGGGAAGAGAGAATTTATCCTATGAGAAAGAAACAGAGAAACACTTCTGGAAGTATATAAAAAACAAGAGTGTTACAACACCCCCTGCCAAATTGTGTTAACTCTCCAGCAATAAGACTCTACACAAAATGATATATTTGAAATCTCAGGTAAAGAACTAAAAACACTGATTTTTAAAAACCTCAATGAAATCCAATCGAAAGTTGGGAACAAACACACAAAAATCAGAACACCAATTTAGGATTTACTTAAGAATTTGATTTTTTAAAATGAACTCTGAAAATAAAAAAATTATCAAATTAATTACAATTTACAGTTTAAAATTTTAACAATGGACTACATTAAATTTGGGGAAAGCATCAGCTTAAAGACAGGTATTTCAATTTAACCCAGTAAGATAAATAAAGAAAAAAATTAAAAATAAACCCATTGGAAAGCAGAGGATTATGTCAAACAACTGAACCACCAGTCATAGATTTTCCTGAATAAATAAAAAGTAAATAGTTTGGAGAACTTATTTGAGGAAATAATTGAAAAACAATTCCTAGTCTTTCTAGAGATTTACACATACAGATAAAAGAGACCCATAAAACTCCAGAACACTGTATTGGAATATAGAAGTCACCATTATCTATAATTGTCAGAGTATCTAAAGTCAATAGGAAGAAAATAATTCTAAAATTAATAAAAGTTTCTGATAACCTATAAGAAATCTTACTACACTAATGGTGTATTTCTCAGCATAAACCTGATCAGGTAGAAGAGATTGGAGTCCTGATTTCAAACTTGTTAAATTAAAAAATGTGTCAAGAATACTTTTCTACACTGCTAGACACAGCTTCATAAATGAAGGAGAAATAAAGCATGTCTCAGACAAACAAATACTATGGGAACTCATCAATGCTAGACCAGACATACAGGAAGTCATACATTTCATAGAGAAGGAAAAAATAGTCAAGATACAGAGAACATGTATTTTTTCCAATCAGATGTCACCAAATTTTGTACACAGTATTATAACCTGTGTCATTAGTATAAATTACTAATATTTTGTGTAATATTACAACTGAGAACAATTTTGAAAGAAAAAAAGTATATTTGAGAGCCCATGAACTAAACTGAATGTATTTTCAATTTTGGTCCAACTATTACACCTCTAATAATACCCTGGTTTTGAGTGGGGTTTTGGAAAAAAATATGTTTTTTTTTTGAGACGAAATTTCGATCTTGTTGCCCAGGCTGGAGTGCAGCACGATCTCCACTGACCGCAACCTCCGCCTCCCAGTTTCAAGCGATTCTCCTGCCTTAGCCTCTCAGTAGCTGGGATAAAAGGCATGCATCAGCACGCCCGGCTAAGTTTTTTTGGTATTTTTAGTAGAGGCGGGGTTTCTTCAGCCATGGTCAGGCTGGTCTCCAACTCCTGACCTCAGGTGATCTGTCTGCCTCAGTCTCCTCAAGTGCTGGGATTACAGGCGTGAGCCACACAAATATTTATTAAGCATTTACTTTGTGCCAGGCATTATGCTAGGCAACCTCACTGTGTGCTGTTCCCACACAACGATCATCTGCTCAGAAATTAAAACCAAGAAAAGAAACATTGTCACAACCATACAAACTGGGGGCCAGGGGGTAATATCTTGGATGCCAGAAATTCCCAGGCCAGAAAATGCACCAACCAGAAACCTGTTTTACGTCTTTTGATAAGTCTCCACTAAACAGTTGTTTTAAAGCCTCTCGATGTTGATGGAGAGGAATATTCTCTCTATGCTTCCCAGGGCTGGCGCCTGGTGGACATTCACATAATCTGAATGCTATTTGATAAAAGGAGCCTGATGGCTTGGTGTAAAGAATATCAATATTTGGATTAGAAAATGCTTTTT
Organism: Cercopithecus mona; assembly: GCA_014849445.1. Taxonomy (NCBI): domain Eukaryota; kingdom Metazoa; phylum Chordata; class Mammalia; order Primates; family Cercopithecidae; genus Cercopithecus; species Cercopithecus mona. Next base: position 124,217 of record JABBCR010000764.1, on the reverse strand, counting down.
TTCAATTCAGATGATTGCAAAAACCCTTATGAAAGATGTAAACATGGCTGGCCTGACTGTGTAAATGTTTAAGGGAGACCTAGTTCTGGATTCTTGAGTCAGAATCTTCCAGTTGTCCACAACCTCACAAGGCCAGAGAAGAGAGCGGAAATTTCTGTTTTTGTTTTGTTTGTTTCCAAACGGAGTCTGTCTCTGTCGCCCAGGCTGGAGGGGACAGTGGTGTGATCTCGGCTCACTGCAACCTCCGCCTCCTGGTTCAAGGGATTCCCCTGCATCAGTATCCCAAGTAGCTGGGACTACAGGCGCTTGCCACCATGCCCCACTAGTTTTTGTATTTTAGTACAGATGGGGTTTCACCATGTAAGCCAAAATGGTCTGAGTCTCCTGACCTAGTGATCCGCCCACCTCAGCCTCCCAAAGTGCTGGGATTACAGGCATGAGACACCGTGCCTGGCCAGAGGAGATTTCAGTTCTGGAAAGGGGTGAGTGGACGGCACAACTGGTTTGGAAACACGACAAACTATCCCTCCATTTATAGAAGCAACGCACACAGGGAACGTCCTAGCGCCATCTGGTCTCCCAACACACGCTTGGGACTCACTGGCGGGCCCTGGGCCTCGGCCAGCACTAGTTGTGGGTGCGCAGCTTAGGAGGCCTGGGCGGAAGCCATGCAGGTCGTGGGTCTTCCCGTCCAGCACCTCCAGGAAGCTCTTCACCTCCACCTCCAGGTGGCGCTGTCGGGATTTGCTCTCCTCAGCCTCTGTCTTTAGGGAACGCGCTTTGTCTTCCTGGTTTTGATCGACTCTCTGCCGCCTCCATCTTCTCAGAGACACCGTCGCGCTCTGACCTGAGCTGAGGTGTGAGTTCACTTTGTTTCCGGAGATCTTCCAGCTCTGCCTCCTTTCTCGGAGCTGGGCCTCCAGCTCCTCGCTCCTCCTCCTCAGCTGCGTGTTCTTCTCCTTCTCTCTGTGGATCTCACGGCCTCTTCCTCTGCTCCGCGCTGGCCGCCGACTCCTGCAGCGCCGTGGGCAGCCGGGCGTCGCTCTCCCGCCGGGCCTGCAGCTCCATCTCCCCCCTCTTCCCGTGGGCAGCGCCCTGCGTCGAGGCCGCCTTCAGCTTGTGGTTCCCAGACTGCAGGCGCCTGTGGGCTGCAGCGGCGTGAGAGGCCTTTCCATTGTCCGTCCCGTTGACACTGGATGCCGGAGTAGAAGATGGGGCTCCACGCCCGGGTTCTCGGGGATGATCACTGGAAGGCTCCATGATCTCCTGGGTCTTGTCTTTGGCTATCTTGGCCGCTTCCTCCACCTCCTGCAATTTCTCTGCAAACTTTGTTGGCTGCTGCTCAGAGGAAAATCCAAACCAAACTTCAGTGTTGGGTCTGCTGTCGGCCCACTGCCCAGACGTCTGTGACGTGTTGGTGAAGGTCAGATTCCGTGTGACTGTGCTGTTTATGGTCACCTTGGCTCCGTCAACACTGACGATGGCATAGCTGTTCCTTGTGACATCATAGAAGCAGGAAACGGTGACTGCCTGTGGCTCGCAGGCATCTAGTTCTTCTTGGTGTTGGAGTCAATCTGGAAGACCTGCACTTGGGTGGTGAAGATGGGCTGTTCTCCCATGTCTGACGTTGTTCCAACAGCTGCTCCGACCCAGCTTTTTGCACTCCCTCCCCGCCCATTTAGCATCCCCTCCCCCGGTGTAGGCAGCGGCCCCTGCGCTCTTGGTTCAGCCCCAGCACTGCTCCATTCCTCAAGGTGCAGGCGGGGGCTCTGGAAAAAATCACTGTGAGAGAAAAATTCAAAGAATAATCTGTGGTGGGGGCGGGCAGAGCAAGATGGCTGAATAGGAACAACTTCAGTCTCCAGCTCCCAGGGCCAGCGACACAGAAGACGGGTGATTTCTGCATTTTCAACCGAGGTACCCGGTTCATCTCACTAGGCAGTGCTGGACAATCGGTGCTGTTCAGCTGCTGCAGCCGGACCAGCGAAAGCTGAAGCAGGGCAAGGCATCTCCTCACCTGGGAAGCGCCAGGGGGAAGGGAATCCCTTTTCCTAGCCAGGGGAACCGAGACACATAACACCTGGAAAATCGGGTAACTTCCACCCCAATACTGCGCTTTACCAAGGGTCTTAGCAAACAAAACACCAGGAGATTATATCCCACAACTGGCTGGGAGGGTCCCACACCCACAGAGCCTCCCTCATTGCTAGCACAGCAGTCTGTGATCTAACGGCAAGAAAGAAGGATTAGAGACTTAAATGTTAGACCTAATACCATGAAAACCCTAGAAGAAAACCTAGGTAATAACATTCAGGACATAGGCATGGGCAAGGACTTCATGTCTAAAACACCAAAAGCAATGGCAACAAAACCCAAAATTGACAAATGGGATCTAATTAAACTAAAGAGCTTCTGCACAGCAAAGGAAACTACCATCAGAGTGAACAGGCAACCTGCAGAATGGGAGAAAATTTTTGCAATCTACTCATCTGACAAAGGGCTAATATCCAGAACCTACAAAGAACTCAAACAAATTTACAAGAAAAAAACAACCCCATCAAAAAGTGGGCAAAGGATATGAACAGACATTTCTCAAAAGAAGACATTCATACAGCCAACAGACATATGAAAAAATGCTCATCATCACTGGCCATCAGAGAAATGCAAATCAAAACCACAATGAGATACCATCTCACACCAGTTAGAATGGCGATCATTAAAAAGTCAGGAAACAACAGGTGCTGGAGAGGATGTGGAGAAATAGGAACACTTTTACACTGTTGGTGGGATTGTAAACTAGTTCAACCATTATGGAAAACAGTATGACGATTCCTCAAGGATCTAGAACTAGAAGTACCATATGACCCAGCCATCCCATTACTGGGTATATACCCAAAGGATTATAAATCATGCTGCTATAAAGACACATGCACACGTATGTTTATTGTGGCACTATTCACAATAGCAAAGACTTGGAATCAACCCAGATGTCCATCAGTGACAGACTGGATTAAGAAAATGTGGCACATATACACCATGGAATACTATGCAGCCATAAAAAAGGATGAGTTTGTGTCCTTTGTAGGGACATGGATGCAGCTGGAAACCATCATTCTTAGCAAACTATCACAAGAACAGAAAACCAAACACTGCATGTTCTCACTCATAGGTGGGAACTGAACAATGAGATCACTTGGAATCAGGAAGGGGAACATCACACACCGGGGCCTATCATGGCGATGTGGGAGGGGGGAGGGATTGCATTGGGAGTTATACCTGGTGTAAATGACAAGTTGATGGGTGCTGACGAGTTGATGGGTGCAGCACACCAACATGGCACAAGTATACATATGTAACAAACCTGCACGTTATGCACATGTACCCTAGAACTTAAAGTTAAAAAACAAACAAAAAAGAATAATTTGTAATAAGGAGACATCAGCATTCCATCTCAGAAAAACTGAAAATATTAATGCATACAAAGTCCTGAGAAGAAATGTTGAAGCACAGGAGGAAGGATCTCATGTATGGTTGGTTGTAATATGTTTACTGTTAAAATTATTACCTTTATTTTTGAAATAATTTTGAAAAAGCAAAACATAATGAAAATAAGTGTTTTTGTGCTTATCTGGTACAACAGCATGTTGAGAAAATTGAAGAGCCCTGTAATCCTGAGGAGGTGGCCTAATCCAAGGAGAGAGAGGCTCCGGGTCCTATGGACGCACACCATTTGCCTGCTTCTGCCCACCTAGGAGCTGCCCATTCAGGGACAGTGCATGCCTGAACTGAGCTGAAGTTTGGGTAAAGTCTTTCTCAACCAATGAAAGAAAATAATCCTGGGCTATTTGCTTGCCAGGAAGAAAAAACCTGGTGGCGGTGGCAGTCCCCAGTCCCAGGCCTGAGGAAGAAACCAGGCCAGTCAAGTGAGACTTCTTGCACTCCTGTGTCCTCTGCACAGGTACTCACTCCCAGGTGCAGCTGGTGCAGTCTGGGCCTCAGATGAAGCAGCCTGGGGCCTCAGTGAAGTTCTCCTGCAAGGCTTCTGGCTATACCTTCACTAGCTATGTTATGAACTGGGTGCGACAGGCCCCTGGACAAGGGCTTGAATAGATGGGATGGATCAACACCAACACTGGGAACCCATTGTATGCCCAGGGCTTCACAGGATGGTTTGTCTTCTCCGTGGACACCTCTGTCAGCACAGCATATCTGCACATCAGCAGCCTAAAGGATGAGGATATGGCTGTGTATTGTTTGAGAGAAACAGTGTGGCAACCCACATCCCAGAGGAGTCAGAAACCCTGAGAGAGGAGGCAGCTGTGCTGAACTGAGGCAGTGACAGGGAGAACAGGGCTGCAACCTTTGTTGACTTAGGGTTATAAACATACATACATATGGACCCAACACTGGACCACCCAGCTATACCAAGCGAATATTATTAGAGCTAAACAGAGACCTAGACCCTAATACAATAATAGCTGAGACTTTAACACTGCACTCTCAGCATTAGACAGATTTTCCAGACAGAAAATTAACAATGAAATCTTAGACTAAATCTACATGACAGGCCAAATGGACGTAATGGATATTGATGGAACATTTCACTCAATGGCTACAGAGTACCCAACCTTTTCCTAAGCACGTGGATCATTCCCAAGGATAGACCATCCACTAGACCACAAAACTCATCATTTTTTTAAATTGAAAATATGTAAGTATAAGATAATACATTTCCAAATACTGGCTGATACATAAATAGCAAAAATAATACAGGATTTTCTTATTTAAGTCTCTGATAGTTTTGAACGAACATTTAATTTACTTCATTTTATATTTTATTTTAAGTTCAGGGGTATATGTGCAGGATGTGCAGTTTTTACATAAGTAAACGTGTGCCTTGGGGGTTTGTTGTACAGATTATTTCATCACCCCCGTATTAATCCTAGTGTCCATTAGTTATTTTTCCTGGTCATCTCTCTCCTCCCACTCTCTGCCCTCTGTTAGGCCCAGTGTGCCTTGTTCCCCTCTCTGTTCCATGTGTTCTCATCATTTAGCTCCCACTTATAAGTGAGAAAATGCATTATTTGGTTTTCTGCACCAGCATTAGTTTGCTAAGTGTAATGGCCTCCAGCTCCATCCTTGCCCCTGCAAAGGACATGATCTCATTTGGTTTTATGGCTACGTAATATTCCATAGTGTATATGTACCACATTTTATTGCTTTTTTGAATTTTTAAAAAATTTTTTGAGACCCAGTCTCATTCTGTCACCAGGCTGGAGTGCAGTGGTGTGATCTTGACACCAAGAAGAGGATCCTCCAGGGATCCTGATCAAGTAGATAATTGATTTTTTAAATAAAATGTCTTTAATGAATGGAAACATGGTATATGCAATGTGGAAAATTACTTTAATCTTTGTTGCATGCATCTCATGACATCCCTACACTTACCAAATAAGTTATTATTTTATACAGTCTGCATTTGATCCTGGGGTTAATGAACTTTTAAAATTGTATTTATTTAGATTTATGTTTTCCATCACACAATTATGTGCTTAGACAAACTGTGTCATGTATCAACCATTGCATATCAATAAAATAGTTTTAGTTTTGTTAAACAGTGTCTTTTAAACTTACTTTATACCCACTCTCTAAATGCCTAGAACATCTTCTATACGTTTCCTTGACTATAGTTTTGGCTCTTACAGAATTTCAAATAAATCAAATTATACAGTGTCATTGAAATAACTTCACTGAAGAATGTGGGAAATGAAGTCGCTGACCTAAAGAACTTTGAAAATGAGGAAATTCTGTAAGTTTAAAGTGTAAAGACACTGCACATAAGCATTCTATTCTAGTAGATAAACATGTTTCCCACAAGGATACAGCTTTACATTTCTGATACTACTGTGCATGTGTCCTGAAATTGTGCAGCTAAGTAATCAAATGGCATATAGTGGGATGGGGATCCTCACTTTGCAGTGGGTGGTTATGGACAGTCAATAAAGGAGGGCTAGCAAGGTCCGTGTGGTAACACATTTGGGTGGAGAGGCCAGTGTGTTCTCATTTTTAATGCAATAAAGTTACAGAAGATTAGATGCATAAAAGTTTCAATGTGTCCACAAATATGAGTTCAAAGAAACATGCCCATTTACTAGGTCAGTTGGTTGAAAGGTCCTAAGAGTACCTATACCACATTAACAACACACATACCCAGTATTACAATTTTTTGTTTTAATACTATTCTTTAACATCAGAAACAAGCAGTCTTTAGAAAAACGGCTGATTCTATGTCCGAAAAAGGTAATATATAAAATGTCCTTAGAATGTATTGTAATGCCAGGACACAGGGAAGTGTTCAAAAACAAAAGGATGAGGTGTGCTGTAAGGATGCAGGATCCAAAATAAATTGGCTCCTAGCACCTAATAAAACTGTGATGATTTGAACAATAAAATGAACACTATAGCATGGATCTTCTTCAGAGAATGAAATAGACATCCATACACCAATACGGATATTAATAGATGACTAAATAGAGAAATAATGGCAAGAAGAACACATCTCCTTACAGAAGCATTCCAAGTATCTCAGGTGGAGAGTCCTCCAATCAAGTAGGTGAAGCTTAAACACTCATGAGTTGATTGTGTCCTGAGATTAGAGACATGGGAAAAAATAATCACTATTAGTGTATTTTATAATGAGATTTCAGATATAATACCAAAGACATTATCTATGGATGAATACTTTTTTATGTTTTTTATCTAAATGTGTGCAAACACACACACACACACATTTTTCTGCAATGACCACTGATAAGGGAGTAAAAGACAGCCACAGACTTGGAGAAAATAATTCCGTCACATATTTGTTAAATGAATTCTTTTAATTTGTTAAACGACTTTTATAGCCAATATGCAAGTAAACTTACAACTCATCAAAAGAAATGCAATTAAAAATTAACCAACTCTCAGAAGAGGCATCTCACCAAAAATATATATATTAGGAACATGTGCACTTAAATAAAAATTAGATACCATTACTCAGCTATTAGCGTGATTAAAACACACAATCCTCATAATGATAAATGGCAATATGAATGTGGGAAACCAAGAACTATCATGCATTGATGATGGGAAATAAAAATCATACAAGCACAAAATGAGATTTTTTGGCATTTTTTAAATAGAGATAAAAGTAGACTTAAAATGTGAACTTGTGTTTGTGTTCTAGAATATTTACAACACTGATTCAGAAATTGATGTTTACAAAGATTTGTTCAGAGGAAGTTCTTTATCAGATTTGTTAATTTGATTCATTCTCAAATCCCTGAAATTCGCTTACAAAATAAATGTTGTATGAACAATCTCTCAAATAATTAAAATTTTTCAAATACGATTTATATTTTTCCTTCTCTTTAATGACTTAATGCCATTTTCTAAGAAAGTCTTCAGTCTAATAATCTTTGTCATCTCCTGCATGCCAGCACAGCTGCCTTCCCCCTCAGGGTTTCTGATACTCTCAGGATATGGGTTCTCACATTGTGTCTCTCGCACAGTAATACACGGCCGTGTCCGCGGCGGTCACAGAGCTCAGCTTCAGGGAGAACTGGTTCTTGGACGTGTCTTTTGAAATGGTGACTCGACTCTTGAGGGAGGGGTTGTAGTTGGTGCTCGTACTACTACCACTGATCTCCCCAATCCACTCCAGCCCCTTCCCTGGGGGCTGACGGATCCAGCTCCACCAGTAACTGCTGATGGAGCCACCAGAGACAGCGCAGGTGAGGGACAGGGTCTCCGAAGGCTTCACCACTCCTGGGCCCGACTCCTGCAGCTGCACCTGGGACAGGACCCCTGTGAACAGAGAGACCCACAGTGAGCCCTGGGATCAGAGACAGCCTCCCATATCGTCATATCTGCATCCCCGAGACACTCACATCTGGGAGCTGCCACCAGGAGAAGGAAGAACCACAGATGCTTCATGTTCTTGCACAGGATGTCCGTGACTCTCAGAGAGCATTCTCATGTGAATTGGACCCTGAATTTAAGGAAATGTGTGGTGGTTTCCTGTGGGTGCCTAAGTGAGGATTTGCATGTGGGTGGTGCCTTTGTATGGAGAGGTGAAAAGGGATGAGGGAGGCCCCAGGCTTTGGGGCTCACCCTGAGAGGAGGATGTTGGCTGTGCCCTCTAAGAACTCGGTTCTCTTCCTGGGGCCTCCCCTCACCAAGCCCAGAGTCCTCTTCTTCCAGGTAGGGAGATGTGCTGGAGGAGCTGGTCTGGGAGATGAGTGTGATCATGGATCAAGGACAGATTTTGGAATAGGTTCAATGCTGTTCTACCCGTGAAGTTTTATATGAAATCAACCAAATATCCAGGTTATCTAAATTGTCAAATCTCCATTCAAAACATTAGGGCAGCAGCTAAATATATTCGTCACAGTGAATTTATACAAACCTACATCCATGCAATGTTTATCATAATTCAGACTATCCAGCGTGGTTGGAATATATCTGTCCCAGAGAGCGCGTCATAAAAAAAAAAAAAAAAAGTCTGAGACCTTTCCTTTGGTGACCATTTGAAGTTTGGGATTCTGTCTGCAATCTCAGGAGAAGGCAGTGGGACGTATCTCCAACCATCTCAATGTGTGATGCTGAGAATGTGGGCTGACCTTTACACACTTCTGTGTGAATGGATGTAGATTGGGAATCACAGTGACAATTTCAGTCAAAAACGATAATAGGTCAGCACAGGAGCATAGTCTCATCATCAAGATTAGTGCAATTGCCTTTCCTGGGAACAAGAGAGGACATCTGTGAGCCCTCCCCTCTGAGAGCACAAGGAACTCTGGTTCTTCCCTGACAGGTCACACTTCAGAAACATGGCTGGACAATGACACTCAAGCCCAGAGTCCTTACCTACATATTTATATCATTTCAGGTGCACCTGTGTCTGAAAGACTTTTTCCTTCACTGAATTGCATGAACATACCTTAGAGTTTGTGGTATTGCAGCTTGGGCATTTGACATTAGTTTGGTGAATTATATAATAAATAATCTATCTCCATCAGATAAATTTTTATTTACAGAGAATAATTCATAGGCTTATAGACATCTGTGTAGGTGTGTACAGGATTGCTAGGATATGCTCATACACAGAACAGAATAAATAATTATATATCATGGAAAGAAAACCATTGAACTCATAGAGTTGGTGAGTAGAAGGATGGTTCCCTGAGGCTGTGGGGATAATTGGGAGATGTGAAAAAGTGTAGACTGTTAATGAGTACAAAATGAATTTAGAAAGAATGAATGAGATCATCAGCTGATAGCACAACAAAGTGATTATAGTCAATAGTAATTTAATTTTTACAGTTTAACTAACTAAAGAGTGTAATTGGAGTTCCTGAAACACCAAAGACAAATGCTTCAGGGACAGGTACTCCATTTACTATGATGAGATTATTACACATTGCATGCCTATATCAAAGTATCTCATGTACTCCATAATTACATAGACTTACAATATATTCACAATAAACTATAAGTAATTTTTTGAAAAAGCATAAACACTTTTACTACCATCACAGCTGGGTCTTACCTGCAAGCACCAGTCCTGTTCTGATGTTGATGGGTAAAATCTAATACAAAATCTGCTATCACAAGTGTATAACACTTGATAGTGAACTTAACCTGCAAGTATAAGTTGTTTATCTCTTTCAATCTTTGTCCCTCTCTCAGGAAATGAGCAGAGAAATCAGGCCCCTATTATTTCCACAGGCCAGTCTATTGCCTGAGGTAGTAGAACGCTTCTCCCTCTCCACAGATATCAAACATGTACTCATCTTCTTCTGCCATAGTTAGCTCATCTCTGTGAGGCCCACCTACTAACTTGAAGGTTGAACTGCACAATTCAATACAAAATCTGCTGACACAAACGCATACCACTGGGAAATGAGAAACACTTCCTTATGCCTCCACTATCTGAGCCCTGCAGGCAGTGAGCCTGCTCACAGGCCCAGTATCATTACTACAAACATCACTTCAGAAAGCCACGAAATAAAGGCTGTCTATAGGCAAGGAACTCTTACAGAGTCTTTGCCATTGAGAAAACCAAGAACCAAAATCAAAAGACCCACAATATACATTGTGTTCATATTCTAAAGGGGAAAATAGTTTTCATTAAAACTAAAGTACATTCAAAAATCATGGGAAGAGAGAATTTATCCTATGAGAAAGAAACAGAGAAACACTTCTGGAAGTATATAAAAAACAAGAGTGTTACAACACCCCCTGCCAAATTGTGTTAACTCTCCAGCAATAAGACTCTACACAAAATGATATATTTGAAATCTCAGGTAAAGAACTAAAAACACTGATTTTTAAAAACCTCAATGAAATCCAATCGAAAGTTGGGAACAAACACACAAAAATCAGAACACCAATTTAGGATTTACTTAAGAATTTGATTTTTTAAAATGAACTCTGAAAATAAAAAAATTATCAAATTAATTACAATTTACAGTTTAAAATTTTAACAATGGACTACATTAAATTTGGGGAAAGCATCGCAGCTTAAAGACAGGTATTTCAATTTAACCCAGTAAGATAAATAAAGAAAAAAATTAAAAATAAACCCATTGGAAAGCAGAGGATTATGTCAAACAACTGAACCACCGAGTCATAGATTTTCCTGAATAAATAAAAAAGTAAATAGTTTGGAGAACTTATTTGAGGAAATAATTGAAAAACAATTCCTAGTCTTTCTAGAGATTTACACATACAGATAAAAGAGACCCATAAAACTCCAGAACACTGTATTGGAATATAGAAGTCACCATTATCTATAATTGTCAGAGTATCTAAAGTCAATAGGAAGAAAATAATTCTAAAATTAATAAAAGTTTCTGATAACCTATAAGAAATCTTACTACACTAATGGTGTATTTCTCAGCATAAACCTGATCAGGTAGAAGAGATTGGAGTCCTGATTTCAAACTTGTTAAATTAAAAAATGTGTCAAGAATACTTTTTCTACACTGCTAGACACAGCTTCATAAATGAAGGAGAAATAAAGCATGTCTCAGACAAACAAATACTATGGGAACTCATCAATGCTAGACCAGACATACAGGAAGTCATACATTTCATAGAGAAGGAAAAAATAGTCAAGATACAGAGAACATGTATTTTTTCCAATCAGATGTCACCAAATTTTGTACACAGTATTATAACCTGTGTCATTAGTATAAATTACTAATATTTTGTGTAATATTACAACTGAGAACAATTTTGAAAGAAAAAAGTATATTTGAGAGCCCAGGAACTCACCTGACTGTATGGTCACTTTTGGTCCAACTCGTCCACCTCTACTAAGACCCTGGTTTTGAGTGGGGTTTTGGAAAAAAATATGTTTTTTTTTTGAGACGAAATTTCGCTCTTGTTGCCCAGGCTGGAGTGCAACGGCACGATCTCCACTGACCGCAACCTCCGCCTCCCAGTTTCAAGCGATTCTCCTGCCTTAGCCTCTCGAGTAGCTGGGATAAAAGGCATGCATCAGCACGCCCGGCTAAGTTTTTTTGGTATTTTTAGTAGAGGCGGGGTTTCTTCAGCCATGGTCAGGCTGGTCTCCAACTCCTGACCTCAGGTGATCTGTCTGCCTCAGTCTCCTCAAGTGCTGGGATTACAGGCGTGAGCCACACAAATATTTATTAAGCATTTACTTTGTGCCAGGCATTATGCTAGGCAACCTCACTGTGTGCTGTTCCACACAACGATCATCTGCTCAGAAATTAAAACCAAGAAAAGAAACATTGTCACAACCATACAAACTGGGGGCCAGGGGGTAATATCTTGGATGCCAGAAATTCCCAGGCCAGAAAATGCACCAACCAGAAACCTGTTTTACGTCTTTTGATAAGTCTCCACTAAACAGTTGTTTTAAAGCCTCTCGATGTTGATGGAGAGGAATATTCTCTCTATGCTTCCCAGGGCTGGCGCCTGGTGGACATTCACATAATCTGAATGCTATTTGATAAAAGGAGCCTGATGGCTTGGTGTAAAGAATATCAATATTTGGATTAGAAAATGCTTTTTTTCAATTCAGATGATTGCAAAAACCCTTATGAAAGATGTAAACATGGCTGGCCTGACTGTGTAAATGTTTAAGGGAGACCTAGTTCTGGATTCTTGAGTCAGAATCTTCCAGTTGTCCACAACCTCACAAGGCCAGAGAAGAGAGCGGAAATTTCTGTTTTGTTTTGTTTGTTTCCAAACGGAGTCTGTCTCTGTCGCCCAGGCTGGAGGGACAGTGGTGTGATCTCGGCTCACTGCAACCTCCGCCTCCTGGTTCAAGGGATTCCCCTGCATCAGTATCCCAAGTAGCTGGGACTACAGGCGCTTGCCACCATGCCCCACTAGTTTTTGTATTTTAGTACAGATGGGGTTTCACCATGTAAGCCAAAATGGTCTGAGTCTCCTGACCTAGTGATCCGCCCACCTCAGCCTCCCAAAGTGCTGGGATTACAGGCATGAGACACCGTGCCTGGCCAGAGGAGATTTCAGTTCTGGAAAGGGGTGAGTGGACGGCACAACTGGTTTGGAAACACGACAAACTATCCCTCCATTTATAGAAGCAACGCACAGGAACGTCCTAGCGCCATCTGGTCTCCCAACACGCTTGGGACTCACTGGCGGGCCCTGGGCCTCGGCCAGCACTAGTTGTGGGTGCGCAGCTTAGGAGGCCTGGGCGGAAGCCATGCAGGTCGTGGGTCTTCCCGTCCAGCACCTCCAGGAAGCTCTTCACCTCCACCTCCAGGTGGCGCTGTCAGGATTTGCTCTCCTCAGCCTCTGTCTTTAGGGAACGCGCTTTGTCTTCCTGGTTTTGATCGACTCTCTGCCGCCTCCATCTTCTCAGAGACACCGTCAGCTCTGACCTGAGCTGAGGTGTGAGTTCACTTTGTTTCCGGAGATCTTCCAGCTCTGCCTCCTTTCTCGGAGCTGGGCCTCCAGCTCCTCCTCCTCCTCAGCTGCGTGTTCTTCTCCTTCTCTGTGGATCTCACGGCCTCTTCCTCTGCTCCGCGCTGGCCGCCGACTCCTGCAGCGCCGTGGGCAGCAGGCGTCGCTCTCCCGCCGGGCCTGCAGCTCCATCTCCCCCTCTTCCGTGGGCAGCGCCCTGCGTCGAGCCGCCTTCAGCTTGTGGTTCCCAGACTGCAGGCGCCTGTGGGCTGCAGCCGGCGTGAGAGGCCTTTCCATTGTCAGTCCCGTTGACACTGGATGCCGGAGTAGAAGATGGGGCTCCACGCCCGGGTTCTCGGGGATGATCACTGGAAGGCTCCATGATCTCCTGGGTCTTGTCTTTGGCTATCTTGGCCGCTTCCTCCACCTCCTGCAATTTCTCTGCAAACTTTGTTGGCTGCTGCTCAGAGGAAAATCCAAACCAAACTTCAGTGTTGGGTCTGCTGTCGGCCCACTGCCCAGACGTCTGTGACGTGTTGGTGAAGGTCAGATTCCGTGTGACTGTGCTGTTTATGGTCACCTTGGCTCCGTCAACACTGACGATGGCATAGCTGTTCCTTGTGACATCATAGAAGCAGGAAACGGTGACTGCCTGTGGCTCGCAGGCATCTAGTTCTTCTTGGTGTTGGAGTCAATCTGGAAGACCTGCACTTGGGTGGTGAAGATGGGCTGTTCTCCCATGTCTGACGTTGTTCCAACAGCTGCTCCGACCCAGCTTTTTGCACTCCCTCCCCGCCCATTTAGCATCCCCTCCCCCGGTGTACGCAGCGGCCCCTGCGCTCTTGGTTCAGCCCCAGCACTGCTCCATTCCTCAAGGTGCAGGCGGGGGCTCTGGAAAAAATCACTGTGAGAGAAAAATTCAAAGAATAATCTGTGGTGGGGGCGGGCAGAGCAAGATGGCTGAATAGGAACAACTTCAGTCTCCAGCTCCCAGGGCCAGCGACACAGAAGACGGGTGATTTCTGCATTTTCAACCGAGGTACCCGGTTCATCTCACTAGGCAGTGCTGGACAATCGGTGCTGTTCAGCTGCTGCAGCCGGACCAGCTGAAGCAGGGCAAGGCATCTCCTCACCTGGGAAGCGCCAGGGGGAAGGGAATCCCTTTTCCTAGCCAGGGGAACCGAGACACATAACACCTGGAAAATCGGGTAACTTCCACCCCAATACTGCGCTTTACCAAGGGTCTTAGCAAACAAAACACCAGGAGATTATATCCCACAACTGGCTGGGAGGGTCCCACACCCACAGAGCCTCCCTCATTGCTAGCACAGCAGTCTGTGATCTAACGGCAAGAAAGAAGGATTAGAGACTTAAATGTTAGACCTAATACCATGAAAACCCTAGAAGAAAACCTAGGTAATACCATTCAGGACATAGGCATGGGCAAGGACTTCATGTCTAAAACACCAAAAGCAATGGCAACAAAACCCAAAATTGACAAATGGGATCTAATTAAACTAAAGAGCTTCTGCACAGCAAAGGAAACTACCATCAGAGTGAACAGGTAACCTGCAGAATAGGAGAAAGTTTTTGCAATCTACTCATCTGACAAAGGGCTAATATCCAGAACCTACAAAGAACTCAAACAAATTTACAAGAAAAAAACAAACAACCCCATCAAAAAGTGGGCAAAGGATATGAACAGACAGTTCTCAAAAGAAGACATTCATACAGCCAACAGACACATGAAAAAATGCTCATCATCACTGGCCATCAGAGAAATGCAAATCAAAACCACAATGAGATACCATCTCACACCAGTTAGAATGGCAATCATTAAAAAATCAGGAAACAACAGGTGCTGGAGAGGATGTGGAGAAATAGGAACACTTTTACACTGTTGGTGGGATTGTAAACTAGTTCAACCATTATGGAAAACAGTATGGCGATTCCTCAAGGATCTAGAACTAGATGTACCATATGACCCAGCCGTCCCATTACTGGGTATATACCCAAAGGATTATAAATCATGCTGCTATAAAGACACATGCACATGTATGTTTATTGTGGCACTATTCACAATAGCAAAGACTTGGAATCAACCCAGATGTCCATCAGTGACAGACTGGATTAAGAAAATGTGGCACATATACACCATGGAATACTATGCAGCCATAAAAAAGGATGAGTTTGTGTCCTTTGTAGGGACATGGATGCAGCTGGAAACCATCATTCTCAGCAAACTATCACAAGAACAGAAAACCAAACACCGCATGTTCTCACTCATAGGTGGGAACTGAACAATGAGATCACTGGGACTCGAGAAGGGGAACATCACATACCGGGGCCTATTATGGGGAGGAGGGGGGCAGGGATTGCATTGGGAGTTATACCTGATATAAATGACAAGTTGATGGGTGCTGACGAGTTGATGGGTGCAGCACACCAACATGGCACAAGTATACGTATGTAACAAACCTGCACGTTGTGCACATGTACTCTAGAACTTATAGTTAAAAAAACAAACAAAAAAAAGAATAATTTGTAATAAGGAGACATCAGCATTCCATCTCAGAAAAAAACTGAAAATATTAATGCATACAAAGTCCTGAGAAGAAATGTTGAAGCACAGGAGGAAGGATCTCATGTATGGTTGGTTGTAATATGTTTACTGTTAAAATTATTACCTTTATTTTTGAAATAATTTTGAAAAAGCAAAACATAATGAAAATGAAGTGTGTTTGTGTTTATTTGGTACAACAACAGCACGTTGAGAAAACTGAAGAGCCCTGTAATCCTGAGGAGGTGGCTTAATCCAAGGAGAGAGATGCTCCAGGTACTGTGGACACACACGGTTTGCCCTCTTCTACCCATCTAGGAGCTGCCCATTCAGGGACAGTGCATGCCTGAACTGAGCTGAAGTTTGGGTAAAGTCTTTCTCAACCAATGAAAGAAAATAATCCTGGGCTATTTGCTTGCCAGGAAGAAAAAACCTGGTGGCGGTGGCAGTCCCCAGTCCCAGGCCTGAGGAAGAAACCAGGCCAGTCAAGTGAGACTTCTTGCACTCCTGTGTCCTCTGCACAGGTACTCACTCCCAGGTGCAGCTGGTGCAGTCTGGGCCTCAGATGAAGCAGCCTGGGGCCTCAGTGAAGTTCTCCTGCAAGGCTTCTGGCTATACCTTCACTAGCTATGTTATGAACTGGGTGCGACAGGCCCCTGGACAAGGGCTTGAATAGATGGGATGGATCAACACCAACACTGGGAACCCATTGTATGCCCAGGGCTTCACAGGATGGTTTGTCTTCTCCGTGGACACCTCTGTCAGCACAGCATATCTGCACATCAGCAGCCTAAAGGATGAGGATATGGCTGTGTATTGTTTGAGAGAAACAGTGTGGCAACCCACATCCCAGAGTCAGAAACCCTGAGAGGAGGCAGCTGTGCTGAACTGAGGCAGTGACAGGGAGAACAGGGCTGCAACCTTTGTTGACTTAGGGTTATAAACATACATACATATGGACCCAACACTGGACCACCCAGCTATACCAAGCGAATATTATTAGAGCTAAACAGAGACCTAGACCCTAATACAATAATAGCTGAGACTTTAACACTGCACTCTCAGCATTAGACAGATTTTCCAGACAGAAAATTAACAATGAAATCTTAGACTAAATCTACATGACAGGCCAAATGGACGTAATGGATATTGATGGAACATTTCACTCAATGGCTACAGAGTACCCAACCTTTTCCTAAGCACGTGGATCATTCCCAAGGATAGACCATCCACTAGACCACAAAACTCATCATTTTTTTAAATTGAAAATATGTAAGTATAAGATAATACATTTCCAAATACTGGCTGATACATAAATAGCAAAAATAATACAGGATTTTCTTATTTAAGTCTCTGATAGTTTTGAACGAACATTTAATTTACTTCATTTTATATTTTATTTTAAGTTCAGGGGTATATGTGCAGGATGTGCAGTTTTACATAAGTAAACGTGTGCCTTGGGGTTTGTTGTACAGATTATTTCATCACCCCTATTAATCCTAGTGTCCATTAGTTATTTTTCCTGGTCATCTCTCTCCTCCCACTCTCTGCCCTCTGTTAGGCCCAGTGTGCCTTGTTCCCCTCTGTTCCATGTGTTCTCATCATTTAGCTCCCACTTATAAGTGAGAAAATGCATTATTTGGTTTTCTGCACCAGCATTAGTTTGCTAAGTGTAATGGCCTCCAGCTCCATCCTTGCCCCTGCAAAGACATGATCTCATTTGGTTTTATGGCTACGTAATATTCCATAGTGTATATGTACCACATTTTATTGCTTTTTGAATTTTAAAAATTTTTGAGACCCAGTCTCATTCTGTCACCAGGCTGGAGTGCAGTGGTGTGATCTTGACACCAAGAAGAGGATCCTCCAGGATCCTGATCAAGTATGAATAATTGATTTTTAAATAAAATGTCTTTAATGAATGGAAACATGGTATATACAATGTGGAAAATTACTTTAATCTTTGTTGCATGCATCTCATGACATCCCTACACTTACCAAATAAGTTATTATTTTATACAGTCTGCATTTGATCCTGGGGTTAATGAACTTTTAAAATTGTATTTATTTAGATTTATGTTTTCCATCACAAAATTATGTGCTTAGACAAACTGTGTCATGTCTCAACCATTGCATATCAATAAAAATAGTTTTAGTTTTGTTAAACAGTGTCTTTTAAACTTACTTTATACCCACTCTCTAAATGCCTAGAACATCTTCTATACGTTTCCTTGACTATAGTTTTGGCTCTTACAGAATTTCAAATAAATCAAATTATACAGTGTCATTGAAATAACTTCACTGAAGAATGTGGGAAATGAAGTCGCTGACCTAAAGAACTTTGAAAATGAGGAAATTCTGTAAGTTTAAAGTGTAAAGACACTGCACATAAGCATTCTATTCTAGTAGATAAACATGTTTCCCACAAGGATACAGCTTTACATTTCTGATACTATGTGCATGTGTCCTGAAATTGTGCAGCTAAGTAATCAAAAGGCAGATGGTGGGATGGGATTCCTCACTTTGCAGTGGGTGGTTATGGACAGTCAATAAAGGAGGGCTAGCAAGGTCCGTGTGGTAACACATTTGGGTGGAGAGGCCAGTGTGTTCTCATTTTTAATGCAATAAAGTTACAGAAGATTAGATGCATAAAAGTTTCAATGTGTCCACAAATATGAGTTCAAAGAAACATGCCCATTTACTAGGTCAGTTGGTTGAAAGGTCCTAAGAGTACCTATACCACATTAACAACACACATACCCAGTATTACAATTTTTTGTTTTAATACTATTCTTTAACATCAGAAACAAGCAGTCTTTAGAAAAACGGCTGATTCTATGTCCGAAAAAGGTAATATATAAAATGTCCTTAGAATGTATTGTAATGCCAGGACACAGGGAAGTGTTCAAAAACAAAAGGATGAGGTATGCTGTAAGGATGCAGGATCCAAAATAAATTGGCTCCTAGCACCTAATAAAACTGTGATGATTTGAACAATAAAATGAACACTGTAGCATGGATATTCTTCAGAGAATGAAATAGACATCCATACACCAATACGGATATTAATAGATGACTAAATAGAGAAATAATGGGAAGAATAACACATATCTCTGCAGAAGCATTCCAAGTATCTCAGGTGGAGAGTCCTCCAATCAAGTAGGTGAAGCTTAAACACTCATGAGTTGATTGTGTCCTGAGATTAGAGACATGGGAAAAAATAATCACTATTAGTATATTTTATAATGAGATTTCAGATATAATACCAAAGACATTATCTATGGATGAATACTTTTTTATGTTTTTTATCTAAATGTGTGCAAACACACACACACACACATTTTTCTGCAATGACCACTGACAAGGGAGTAAAAGACAGCCACAGACTTGGAGAAAATAATTCCGTCACATATTTGTTAAATGAATTCTTTTAATTCGTTAAATCACTTTTGTAGCCAGTATGCAAGTAAACTTACAACTCATCAAAAGAAATGCAATTAAAAATTAACCAACTCTCAGGAGAGGCCTCTTACCAAATATATATTTATTAGGAACATGTGCATTTAAATAAAAATTAGATACCATTACTTGCCTATTAGCATGGTTAAAACACACAATTCTTATAATGATAAATGGCAACACGAATGTGGGAAATCAAGGACTGTCATGCATTGATGGTTGGAATTCAAAATGCTACATGCACAAAATGAGATTTTTTGGCATTTTTTAAATAGAGATAAAAGTAAACTTAAAATGCGAACTTGTGTTTTTGTCCTAGAATATTTACAACACTGATTCAGAAATTCATGTTTACAAAGATTTGTTCAGAGGAAGTTCTTTATCAGATTTGTTAACTTGATTCATTCTCGAATCCCTGAAATTCTGTTACAGAATAAATGCTGTATGAACAATCTCTCAAATAATTAAAATTTTTCAAATACGATTTATATTTTTCCTTCTCTTTAATGACTTAATGCCATTTTCTAAGAAAGTCTTCAATCTAATAATCTTTGTCATCTCCTCCATGCCAGCACAGCTGCCTTCCCCTCAGGGTTTCTGATACTCTCAGGATATGGGTTCTCACATTGTGTCTCTCGCACAGTAATACACAGCCGTGTCCTCAGATCTCAGGCTGCTCAGCTCCATGTAGGCTGTGTTCGTTGACACGTCCCTGGTCATGGTGACTCTGCCCTGGAACTTCTGTACATAGTTTGTGTTACCATTTCCAAGGTAGACCCATCCCATCCACTCAAGTCCTTGTCCAGGGGCCTGTCGCACCCACTGCATAAAGTAGTTGGTGAAGGTGTATCCGGAAGCCTTACAGGAGACCTTCACTGAGGCCCCAGGCTTCTCCACCTCAGCCCCAGACTGCACCAGCTGGACCTGGGAATGGGCACCTGTGGGGAGGACACAGGAGTTGATAAAGCCCCTTGCCTGGACTCAATCCCTCCTCATCACTGGGACTAGGTAACCACCCTAGTCCCACTGCTCCCACCAAGAAGCGGATCCTCCAAATCCAGTCCATGGTGAGGAGCTGTGCTGCCTGGGGCTTCTCTAGCTGAGGGATGTGGTTTCTGGGTGATACTCTCAGGGCTGCGACATATCCATATTTACCTCAGTGGATCTCAGGTTATTTGCATATTCATGAGACAGAGCATTTCATAGCTCAAGACCGTGATTCAGGATAAGAAAGGAAAGGTAAATGACACATCACCCTTACAAGAGTGGGATGCTGATGGTCCAAGCCCTAATCCTCCTTGAGGAAATACAGACTCTGCTCCGTTTATAAACTTTTGGTGTCCAGACGTCCTTTCACTGAAGAGCAAACACCCAGAGGACATGCTCCTCACTGTGAACCCATATTTGATTAGTGTAGAGACCACCTGGATGATTTCTGGAACCATCACTCTCCATGACACTGAGAAGGTGCCGTGACCTCATCCTAGTCCCATCAGGTACCAGCACAGTTCACTGGTGACTCTGAGAAACTGACTGCTGGATGTCCCACGTGAGTGTCCAGCAGGTCCCTCTGAGATCTGCTCAGTGCTCCTAAGACAGTGTCTCCAGTACTTGGTGTCCTGAGATCCCAGGCTTTTCAATAGAAACACTCTTGGTTTACAGATTTGCCCTGTGATGCATAGTTAGAGCTGATTTTCTCATCTCAAGGACAATAGGAATCAGAAGATGGAAGATAAGTTGGGAGTTCTTTATGAATTCACTACTCCCAAAATAATTGTCAAGAAATTTGTGTTTTGAGTAAGTTTGGGTTTTCTTTCCTATTGCATTTATGAGAATTTTGTGAAGTGTTTACATACCTTCAGTTCATATCCATAGATCCTCATCTTTACATATTGATTTCTCACTCACTTGGTCTGTGCACCTGCTGCACTGTCAGATCCACCTCTGTATGGTCACTCATACAATGTAGGCAACATTTCTTAACGTTGAAATCTGAATTTTTATTCATAGGAACACAGTGCCTCCCAGAATACTGTGTCCTTTCAATTAGTAAAACAATTCCTATCCGTTATATCCTCAGTATTAAGATATTTACAGTCCTAGAAACCCACTTTGAAAAATAGTTCTTATTGCCTTATGGTATATGAATGCTTCTGATGTAACAGGACATTTAAAGGCATGTCAGCAACTTGTGGAACACCTAGTTTTCTGTTGACAAAGGAAGACACAGGCGCTGAGAGGAAACCTCGTCCCCAGCCTCCTGTGCACCTGCTCCAGGGCTGGAACCTGTGCTGGGTGGCTCCTGAGTGCCCCCTCCAGCCCAGCCCTTGCCTTGAAGGAAGTTTCTGTCGGGTTCACACAACATTTCCCCGAGAATCTCTAATCCGGCATGAAGTGGCTGTGTCGTGGTTTAGAATACTCCTTCAGTGACACCATATGCTGCTGACACCATCTCTTGAAAGAATTGATTAGCCTTACTAACCTATTGAACTCTGCAGGGAGACCCAAAGCAAGGATTCTATGACACAGGAGGGAGCCCTTCTCTGAAGTTTCAGATGCACTGAATCAGTGAATCCACAAAGGATCCAAAAACTTACAGGAGGATTTGGGAGTGACATGTTCCTTGCAGCTGAATGTTGCATCTGAGAATACCAGCAGGTACAGATAATTTCAGACTAAAGCCAATCCACATCCACTATTCCAATAACATCCGTTTTCCCTTCTTCCTAGTGTCTAGACAAACACAAAGTGCCTCCTACACTGACACTAGGCCCAGGTATCTGGCTTTTCTCCTAGAGATCTAAAGCAAACAGGATACAAGGGAGACTTGGGAAGTGCATGCAGTTGTTATTTTCATTTTCTCAGCTAGAATCCAGCAAAGGCTTCATGATAAAAGAAGCTGAGGTGAATGAGGGAGTTTCAAGACCTTGGTCTTAAAAATGTTGAAGTCAGAGGCTTCAGATTGCTCTGCTGTTCTTGTCTAACTCTCTGTCATTTTTTCTAAGTTTCTGTATGCTCTCCTCTGAGTCTGTGCATGGCCACACTCTCATCTTTAATCCAGAGCCATCATCCTGGTTAGAATGGATTGTGCAGTGCAGCCAGCACTGCCTGTTCTTACATGGAAACCTAGAGACGATCGGCTTCTTTACCTCTGGGCTGTGACCTTGACCAGGCGTCTTGAGGGGAAAAGCAGAGTGTTGGCTTTTACTGCCTTTTGTGGTTTCAGTGTCCCTGGACTATTTGCTTACATCTTACCCTATTGGCTATAACTAGTCATTTCATATAATCATGGAAGAATGGGGGAGGGATCTGGAATGGCAGATTTGTCTTTCTTCACATAGGACAAGGTGCTGGAAAAGTTCTTCCCTGTAGGATCTTTTGGAGAAGGCTCTTGGTATATTTTTACAGTAATTATAACTTCCCCACTTCTGATCCATAGGAAACATATTTGGATTGTATGTTTTAGAATCTGGAGGTTTCTGGAGGGAAAGTCCAGAAGACTGAGGAGCGTACGATCCTCTGGAACTGTCACTTCACCATAGTCCACATCTGTCTTTCAGACGTCTATAGTGCTTACCATGTAAGTGCCCTCAACAGCTTGTGGCTTCTGCAACCTCTGTTCCAGTTAAGCAGGTGTCAACTGCCATTCTGGACATGTCCCAACTATCCAGTTTTTGGAGTGGGTAAGATTTCTGGAACTTCATTATTTAATGGATTCAAAAGTGTTGAAGATCAGATTATGCAGATTTCTTGACATAAAAATGAGGTTGATGAATTTTATAATCTACATTTTGGAGCAAACCAAAAGTACAATCAAGGTCACCTCAGATGTGTTACTGGAGGCAGGATTCTAACCTGATTACATAGATGGGGCACCTGGTCTGACATAAATGAACTGGCAAGAAGACAGAGAAAGGACATGGCAGAATGCTTATGAAAAAGTCTCAGCAATTTCAATTTTCTTCTGAGGAAGCTGAAATTGTGAAAGTGAAACAGTGTGACTGGACATGTCTCAGATGATGTTATGTTCTGGAAAGTATCTCCAATCCTGGGTTGGATCCAGTAGGTGCACCGGTCACGCAAACCTAAAACAGGGACTCATTCCTTAAACACGAGACATTCCAATGAGAAAGCTGTTCTCGGGTGAGTTGCAGAGCAGGGAGGAGGAGATGGAAGTGTCCTTGGCTTTCCAGAATTGCTGAAACTTGAAGACCAAGGCCACGTCTGAGAGGCAGAGATCCACCTAGGAGTACATCACATCAACTCTGTCTTCAGGAATCTTTGGCTGTGTAGGACGATAAGGAATATGATTTATTTATTTCCGGTTACCCAATGTGCTTCAGAGAAAATGAAATTGAAAATGCAATAAATATGTTTGTGCCATATTAGGGGAGAGAACATGTATAAGTCATGGCAATACAAGTGCTCACTTCAGAGCCTGCAGAAGGAGCAAGTGCACAATTGAGAGAACGAAGCTCCCTGCCCCAGGAAGCAGGTGCCCTAACATCATCCCCTGAGAGCTGTCCTCTAGCAGCCATGCATCAGTTGAACCTGAGCTTCTGCCTGGGATCTTGTACATAGGGTGGAGAGCAGAGCACAGCTCAATTCCTCCTCAACCATGACCTACGATGCGGCCCCTCCCTTGAAGCTTTATTCTAATAAGCTATTAATATGAAATAACAGCACTAACTTTATCTGTAACCTTTCAGGTAGGAGCCAGTGCTGTTCAGAATTGTTATCACTATTATTTTCATCACCCTTAGAAACCAGAAAAATACCTGTGTGACCCTTCATCTCAGACCTCAGACGACCACTTTGCAGAGGGCACACCTGCTTTGTTTCCATCACAAACATGGCATTAGAACAGGAAAGTATGTGTACCTTGTTATATAATTTATCTAAATTATATTACACTGGATGAAATTAGAATTAGTAAGCGACACTTACAAATTTAGCTAAGGGCATATGTAAGCAAACTGTCAATGGTGTGTCTTCATTTCTCCTTGCTTATTTTAGATAATGTGAGAGGAGAGAGGTAAATTAAAGAGGAAACTATTGACCAACGTGGACTCAGGTATTTTAAAAATAAAGGAGGTTTTCACATTTTCTGAAAACCCCATTAAATTAAGCAAATTAAGGAACTTTAAGACATTTTCCACATTCTAGATGCATGTCTAATACAGATTTAGATTTAAATGCACAGAGACAACACGGAAAATGAAAATTCTGCAGCAGATCATTTTGCCAAACAGGCAGCTTTAAACTAGTTTGTAATTTGACATAAATATTCAAACAAAAAACCCCAGGTGCAAATAAGAAATTATAAAATTTCAATGTTTAATGACTGGTTGAGAGAAGCTTGAACTAACACTATTTTGATGAATCACACCTCAAAAATAAAACTGTGTCCAATGGTCCAACTTTTCAAGGGGCTGCTTGAATAAATAGTTTCTACCTCCCCTAACCGTGAGTCCTGGCAGAATCTATCATCCTCTAAAACCTGGGGACCATTAAGAACAGAGACAGGAGTTTGAACCCTATGAAGTTTTGAGAGACTCAAAATTACTGTCTGGGCTGGTTGGTGTGGGTTATCTCTATGAGCCTAGTCTTTGAAGAAGTGTATGATGGTTTTTGTTATAAAGAACAACAAAGACAGTCAAGGAAAATGAAGAAGCAGGGGAACATGGTCCAAAGAGAAGAACAATCTAAAGGTCCCTAAACAGACATCAATGAAAAGGAAGCATATGGATTACCTGGCAGAAAATTTAAAGTAAATGTTAGAAACATGTTCAATGAGCTAGTGGCATCATGCAAGAACAATGTGAGAATTTTAATAAAGACAAAACATTTAAAAGATGACTAAACAAAAATATTGATCCTGAAGAATACATAAGTCAGCCCAAAATTTTAACAGAGGATTTTAGAACAAACTAGGTCAAGTTATAGAAGAAACAGTAAACTCAAAACTCAAAGAAAGATCATTTGAAATAGTAGAGACAGAGAAGAAAAGTTTAAATGAAAGAAATAAAAAAGAGTTAAAGACTATGGGCCAGGAAGGATGCTGAACACTAAATCATGCATTTGAGGAGTTATACAGAGATAAGACAAAAGGGGTAGTGAAGGAACAGGGTGTGTGTGTGTGTGTGTGTGTGTGTGTTTGTTAGAGAGAGAGAGAGAGAGAGAGAGAGAGAGAGAGAGAAAGAATATTCAAAGAAGTAATAGCATAGAAACTTTCTAAATCTGGAGAAGCAAATATTCATCCACATCCATGAAGCTCTATACATTTTAAATAAGGTAAACCAAATGAGAAAAATCAGAGATAGTTTGAAACCACATTGCTAAAGGAAAGGTTTTTGAAAACAGAAAGTAAGAGAGCAGATTTAGCATATTTCTCAGCAGAAGATTTTCAGTTCCGAATGGAGAGGAATTATATTAGATAATGTATGGTTTATTGATAGAGATTATTTCTGAGAAATGTATTTCTAGTCAATGTCATCATTGTGCCAGCATCATAGGGAGAACTTACACAAACCTACAAGGAATATCCTACTACACACAGACTATGTGGAATAGCACAATGTTTCCAGACAAGTAACCTGTACAGAGTGTTACTGCACCAAACACTGCAGGGAACTGAAACGAGGTGGTAAGTATCTCTCCATCTAAACACATCTAAATATGGAACAACCTTAGTGAAAATATGGTATTACAATGTTATGTGGCCACAAACATATATGTGGTCTATTGTTGACTGAAACATTGTTAGGTGGCCCATGACTGTATTCAAATTAGCTAAGAATGTTGAAAAAGAATGAAAAACAAACAAAACTCTGCCAACCAAGAAACTTTACCATGTAAATCTTTTTGTAAAATAAAGGATCGGTAAGACCTTTCCCAGACAATCAAAAACTAAAAGAGTTCTTCACCACTGGGCCTGCCTTAAACACCAAAGGGTCTCAACTAGGTCTGCAGAATTATTATGTAGCTGCATCAGCTCCATTCTGGCCTCTGTTATGTGACAGTTTTGTGTGGATTTGCTTTCTACACGCTCATGACTTTTTTCTCTCTCAACTTCTAAATTCATTCTCCTTTTAATTCGCAATTTATTGAAAATATTCATATTTAGCTTAGAACATTAAAAAATTTTGGAAAAAATTCATCTTAAACACACCAACTCTAATTAACTCTCTTTAGGGATGCCCATTTTTTTCTTGTTTTCCTATAGGATATGGCCCTTGTTTCTACCTCAGTCCAATCCTTCTTTTCCTATGCATGAGGCATCCAACCATCACACACCCAGGAACATCTTGGAGGAAGGAACCCTACCATCCATCTCTTCAGCCTTCAGGTGCACAGTGGCCATTCTTTCAGCTGTTGTATGTGCTTTAGGGTTTTCCATTTAAAAGTGTTTTTCACTAGTCCCCCAAATAAAGTCCTTGGACCTTAAAAAGTGATGTGGTGTTGAGGGCATTGACGGCCAAATTTCGCTGAAAGTATCTTCTGCCCTTGGTAATTGGGGAAGACTGGGAAGAAGGTAACAAAACGCAGACCCCATGTAGCTCCTCATTTAGCAATAGATTCAGTGCAAATTTAGAAAGTTGGAGACATAGAATGATGTTGGTGTGGTTTTCTGTGATATAGTAACGAGACAGCAGAAGATGCTCAGTGGTCAGTTTCCATCCAACTGGTACTTATTGTCCATTAGTTATATCCTAATAAAGGATAAAAGACAACTTTTGTGACAAAGCCCCAAGGACTTCATTAAAACACTTTGCCCAGAAATTGATCAACAGGGACATGACAAGTGTTTATATCAGAGCTACTATTTTTTGCCTGCTTTATGTAGAAATCTGAGAGATGTGACCAGCTTCAGGGGGCTGATTCTCCATCCAGGGGACAGCGCTAACAGAGTTATGAGTTATGTGGTATTAGTCTGTCTGGGTCTTCCTAAGAAGACAACACGGAGTGGGTGGCTTAAACAACAAATATTGATTTTCTTACAATTCTGAAGTCTGACTGTTGAAGATCAAGGTGCTGGCAGGGTTGGTTCTTGGTGCGGCTTCTTCCTGGAAGGCACTGGGGCACCTTCTAATACACTGAGTCTCCACATGGCCTCTTCTCTGCGTGCACGTGAAAAGTGAGAGGTCTCTGGTGTCTCCTCCTCTTCTTATAAAGACAGCACGTCTATTGCATTAGGATCTCACACTTCTGACCACATTTAACTTTAATTGTATCATTAAAATTCCAATATAGATCCATTGAATTTAAGGTTTCAGCATATGAATTTCAAAGAGGCCACAATTCAATTGATGACACAAACCAAGAGATGGTGAGAAGCATTAGAATATATATATTTTTAATCACTAAGGAATAATGGGCCATGCAGGAACTTGTAGGAAAGTTCCTAGTAATCGGTGAAACTTCAGTTGTAAGAGGAAAATGTGCCTTCCTCCTTTCTTTTCTGGCAGAAGAATGTGAGGAAGCAGAACCACAGATATCAAAGAAAGAGGAGCCCTGGGGACAGCCGAGGTGCTGGTGAGGAGGGAGAGCACTGAGCAGATGAGGAAGCCCCGCCCTCCCTGCACCTGCTCCTGACCCGGCCTCCTGCTCTGTGGGCCCCGCGCGCCCCCTGCTGGTCCTGAGCGGCACCTGCGCCCGCCCCCTCCGCCTCCCTGCAGGGAGGTTTGTGTCTGGGCTCACACTCACCTCCCCTCACTGTGTCTCTCGCACAGTAATACACGGCCGTGTCCGCGGCGGTCACAGAGCTCAGCTTCAGGGAGAACTGGTTCTTGGACGTGTCTTTTGAAATGGTGACTCGACTCTTGAGGGAGGGGTTGTAGTTGGTGCTCCCACTACTACCACCAATATTCCCAATCCACTCCAGTCCCTTCCCTGGGGGCTGGCGGATCCAGCTCCACCAGTAACTATCGCTGATGGAGCCACCAGAGACAGCGCAGGTGAGGGACAGGGTCTCCGAAGGCTTCACCAGTCCTGGGCCCGACTCCTGCAGCTGCAGCTGGGACAGGACCCCTGTGAACAGAGAGACCCACAGTGAGCTCTGGGATCAGAGACAGCCTCCCATATCGTCATATCTGCATCCCCGAGACACTCACATCTGGGAGCTGCCACCAGGAGGAGGAAGAACCACAGGTGCTTCATGTTCTTGCACAGGAGGTCCGTGACTCTCAGAGAACATTTCCCATGTGAGCTGGACCCTGAATTTAAGGAAATGTGTGGTGGTTTCCTGTGGGTGCCTAAGTGAGGATTTGCATGTGGGTGGTGCCTTTGTATGGAGAGGTGAAAAGGGATGAGGGAGGCCCCAGGCTTTGGGGCTCACCCTGAGAGGAGGATGTTGGCTGTGCCCTCTAAGAACTCGGTTCTCTTCCTGGGGCCTCCCCTCACCAAGCCCAGAGTCCTCTTCTTCCAGGTAGGGAGAAGTGCTCCAGGAGCTGGTCTGGGAGATGAGTGTGATCATGGATCAAGGACAGATTTTTGGAATAGGTTCAAAGCTGTCCTACCCGTGAAGATTTATATGAAACCAACCAAACATCCAGGTTATCTAAATTGGCAAATCTCCATTCAAAACATTAGAGCAGCAGCTAAATATATTAGTCACAGTGAATTTATACAAACCTACATCCATGCAATGTTTATTGTAATTCAGAATATCCATCATGGTTAGAGGGAATATATCTGTCCCAGAGAGTGCGTCATAAAAAAAAAAAAATCTGAGGCCTTCCATTTTGTGACCACTTGAAGTTTAGGATTCTGTCTGCAATCTCAGGAGAAGGTAGTGGGACATATCTCCAACCATCTCAATGTGAGATGCTGAGAATGTGGCCTGACCTTTATACACTTCTGTGTGAATAGATGTAGATTGGGGATCACAGTGACAATTTCAGTCAAAAACGATAATAGGTCAGCACAGGAGCATAATCTCATCATCAAGATTAGTGCAATTGCCTTTCCTGGGAACAAGAGAGGACATCTGTGAGCCCTCCCCTCTGAGAGCACAAGGAACTCTGGTTCTTTCCTGACAGGTCACACTTCTGAAACATGGCTGGACAATGACCCTCAAGCCCAGAGTCCTTACCCACATATTTATCGTGTCAGGTGCACCTGTGTCTGAAAGACTTATTCCTTCATTGAATTGCATGAACATACCTTAGAGTTTGCGTTATTGCAACTTGGGAATTTGACATTAGTTTGGTGAATTATATAATAAATAATCTATCTCCATCAGATAAATTTGTATTTACAGAGAATAATTCATAGGCTTATAGACATCTGTGAAGGTGTGTACAGGATAGCGAGGATATCATCATACACACAACATAAAAAATAATTATATAAAAATTAAAGAAAACCATAGAACTCATAGAATAGGTTAGTAGAAGGATGGTTCCCTGAGGCTGTGGGGATAATTGGGAGATGTGAAAAAGTGTAGACTGTTAATGAGTACAAAATGAATTTAGAAAGAATGAATGAGATCATCAGCTGATAGCACAACAAAGTGATTATAGTCAATAGTAATTTAATTTTTACAGTTTAACTAACTAAAAGAGTGTAATTGGAGTTCCTGAAACACCAAAGACAAATGCTTCAGGGGACAGGTACTCCATTTACTATGATGAGATTATTACACATTGCATGCCTATATCAAAGTATCTCATGTACTCCATAATTACATAGACTTACAATATATTCACACTAAACTATAAGTAATTTTTTGAAAAAGCATAAACACTTTTACTACCATCACAGCTGGGTCTTACCTGCAAGCACCAGTCCTGTTCTGATGTTGATGGGTAAAATCTAATACAAAATCTGCTATCACAAGTGTATAACACTTGATAGTGAACTTAACCTGCAAGGATAAGTGGTTTATCTCTGTCCAGCTTTGTCCCTCTCTCAGGAAATGAGCAGAGAACTCAGGCCCCTATGCTTTCCACAGGCCAGTCTATTGCCTGAGGTAGTAGAACGCTTCTCCCTCTCCACAGATATCAAACATGTACTCATCTTCTTCTGCCATAGTTAGCTCATCTCTGTGAGGCCCACCTACTAACTTGAAGGTTGAACTGCACAATTCAATACAAAATCTGCTGACACAAACGCATACCACTGGGAAATGAGAAACACTTCCTTATGCCTCCACTATCTGAGCCCTGCAGGAGGCAGTGAGCCTGCTCACAGGCCCAGTATCATTACTACAAACATCACTTCAGAAAGCCACGAAATAAAGGCTGTCTATAGGCAAGGAACTCTTACAGAGTCTTTGCCATTGAGAAAACCAAGAACCAAAATCAAAAGACCCACGCAATATACATTGTGTTCATATTCTAAAGGGGAAAATAGTTTTCATTAAAACTAAAGTACATTCAAAAATCATGGGAAGAGAGAATTTATCCTATGAGAAAGAAACAGAGAAACACTTCTGGAAGTATATAAAAAACAAGAGTGTTACAACACCCCCTGCCAAATTGTGTTAACTCTCCAGCAATAAGACTCTACACAAAATGATATATTTGAAATCTCAGGTAAAGAACTAAAAACACTGATTTTTAAAAACCTCAATGAAATCCAATCGAAAGTTGGGAACAAACACACAAAAATCAGAACACCAATTTAGGATTTACTTAAGAATTTGATTTTTTAAAATGAACTCTGAAAATAAAAAAATTATCAAATTAATTACAATTTACAGTTTAAAATTTTAACAATGGACTACATTAAATTTGGGGAAAGCATCGCAGCTTAAAGACAGGTATTTCAATTTAACCCAGTAAGATAAATAAAGAAAAAAATTAAAAATAAACCCATTGGAAAGCAGAGGATTATGTCAAACAACTGAACCACCGAGTCATAGATTTTCCTGAATAAATAAAAAAGTAAATAGTTTGGAGAACTTATTTGAGGAAATAATTGAAAAACAATTCCTAGTCTTTCTAGAGATTTACACATACAGATAAAAGAGACCCATAAAACTCCAGAACACTGTATTGGAATATAGAAGTCACCATTATCTATAATTGTCAGAGTATCTAAAGTCAATAGGAAGAAAATAATTCTAAAATTAATAAAAGTTTCTGATAACCTATAAGAAATCTTACTACACTAATGGTGTATTTCTCAGCATAAACCTGATCAGGTAGAAGAGATTGGAGTCCTGATTTCAAACTTGTTAAATTAAAAAATGTGTCAAGAATACTTTTTCTACACTGCTAGACACAGCTTCATAAATGAAGGAGAAATAAAGCATGTCTCAGACAAACAAATACTATGGGAACTCATCAATGCTAGACCAGACATACAGGAAGTCATACATTTCATAGAGAAGGAAAAAATAGTCAAGATACAGAGAACATGTATTTTTTCCAATCAGATGTCACCAAATTTTGTACACAGTATTATAACCTGTGTCATTAGTATAAATTACTAATATTTTGTGTAATATTACAACTGAGAACAATTTTGAAAGAAAAAAAGTATATTTGAGAGCCCATGAACTAAACTGAATGTATTTTCAATTTTGGTCCAACTATTACACCTCTAATAATACCCTGGTTTTGAGTGGGGTTTTGGAAAAAAATATGTTTTTTTTTTGAGACGAAATTTCGCTCTTGTTGCCCAGGCTGGAGTGCAACGGCACGATCTCCACTGACCGCAACCTCCGCCTCCCAGTTTCAAGCGATTCTCCTGCCTTAGCCTCTCGAGTAGCTGGGATAAAAGGCATGCATCAGCACGCCCGGCTAAGTTTTTTTGGTATTTTTAGTAGAGGCGGGGTTTCTTCAGCCATGGTCAGGCTGGTCTCCAACTCCTGACCTCAGGTGATCTGTCTGCCTCAGTCTCCTCAAGTGCTGGGATTACAGGCGTGAGCCACACAAATATTTATTAAGCATTTACTTTGTGCCAGGCATTATGCTAGGCAACCTCACTGTGTGCTGTTCCCACACAACGATCATCTGCTCAGAAATTAAAACCAAGAAAAGAAACATTGTCACAACCATACAAACTGGGGGCCAGGGGGTAATATCTTGGATGCCAGAAATTCCCAGGCCAGAAAATGCACCAACCAGAAACCTGTTTTACGTCTTTTGATAAGTCTCCACTAAACAGTTGTTTTAAAGCCTCTCGATGTTGATGGAGAGGAATATTCTCTCTATGCTTCCCAGGGCTGGCGCCTGGTGGACATTCACATAATCTGAATGCTATTTGATAAAAGGAGCCTGATGGCTTGGTGTAAAGAATATCAATATTTGGATTAGAAAATGCTTTTTTTCAATTCAGATGATTGCAAAAACCCTTATGAAAGATGTAAACATGGCTGGCCTGACTGTGTAAATGTTTAAGGGAGACCTAGTTCTGGATTCTTGAGTCAGAATCTTCCAGTTGTCCACAACCTCACAAGGCCAGAGAAGAGAGCGGAAATTTCTGTTTTTGTTTTGTTTGTTTCCAAACGGAGTCTGTCTCTGTCGCCCAGGCTGGAGGGGACAGTGGTGTGATCTCGGCTCACTGCAACCTCCGCCTCCTGGTTCAAGGGATTCCCCTGCATCAGTATCCCAAGTAGCTGGGACTACAGGCGCTTGCCACCATGCCCCACTAGTTTTTGTATTTTAGTACAGATGGGGTTTCACCATGTAAGCCAAAATGGTCTGAGTCTCCTGACCTAGTGATCCGCCCACCTCAGCCTCCCAAAGTGCTGGGATTACAGGCATGAGACACCGTGCCTGGCCAGAGGAGATTTCAGTTCTGGAAAGGGGTGAGTGGACGGCACAACTGGTTTGGAAACACGACAAACTATCCCTCCATTTATAGAAGCAACGCACACAGGGAACGTCCTAGCGCCATCTGGTCTCCCAACACACGCTTGGGACTCACTGGCGGGCCCTGGGCCTCGGCCAGCACTAGTTGTGGGTGCGCAGCTTAGGAGGCCTGGGCGGAAGCCATGCAGGTCGTGGATCTTCCCGTCCAGCACCTCCAGGAAGCTCTTCACCTCCACCTCCAGGTGGCGCTGTCGGGATTTGCTCTCCTCAGCCTCTGTCTTTAGGGAACGCGCTTTGTCTTCCTGGTTTTGATCGACTCTCTGCCGCCTCCATCTTCTCAGAGACACCGTCGCGCTCTGACCTGAGCTGAGGTGTGAGTTCACTTTGTTTCCGGAGATCTTCCAGCTCTGCCTCCTTTCTCGGAGCTGGGCCTCCAGCTCCTCGCTCCTCCTCCTCAGCTGCGTGTTCTTCTCCTTCTCTCTGTGGATCTCACGGCCTCTTCCTCTGCTCCGCGCTGGCCGCCGACTCCTGCAGCGCCGTGGGCAGCCGGGCGTCGCTCTCCCGCCGGGCCTGCAGCTCCATCTCCCCCCTCTTCCCGTGGGCAGCGCCCTGCGTCGAGGCCGCCTTCAGCTTGTGGTTCCCAGACTGCAGGCGCCTGTGGGCTGCAGCGGCGTGAGAGGCCTTTCCATTGTCCGTCCCGTTGACACTGGATGCCGGAGTAGAAGATGGGGCTCCACGCCTGGTTCTCGGGATGATCACTGGATGTCTCCATGATCTCCTGGGTCTTGTCTTTGGCTATCTTGGCCGCTTCCTCCACCTCCTGCAATTTCTCTGCAAACTTTGTTGGCTGCTGCTCAGAGGAAAATCCAAACCAAACTTCAGTGTTGGGTCTGCTGTCGGCCCACTGCCCAGACGTCTGTGACGTGTTGGTGAAGGTCAGATTCCGTGTGACTGTGCTGTTTATGGTCACCTTGGCTCCGTCAACACTGACGATGGCATAGCTGTTCCTTGTGACATCATAGAAGCAGGAAACGGTGACTGCCTGTGGCTCGCAGGCATCTAGTTCTTCTTGGTGTTGGAGTCAATCTGGAAGACCTGCACTTGGGTGGTGAAGATGGGCTGTTCTCCCATGTCTGACGTTGTTCCAACAGCTGCTCCGACCCAGCTTTTTGCACTCCTCCCGCCCATTTAGCATCCCTCCCCGGTGTAGGCAGCGGCCCCTGCGCTTGGTTCAGCCCCAGCACTTCTCCATTCCTCAAGGTGCAGGCGGGGGCTCTGGAAAAAATCACTGTGAGAGAAAAATTCAAAGAATAATCTGTGGTGGGGGCGGGCAGAGCAAGATGGCTGAATAGGAACAACTTCAGTCTCCAGC
This sequence comes from Cercopithecus mona, assembly GCA_014849445.1. NCBI lineage: Eukaryota > Metazoa > Chordata > Mammalia > Primates > Cercopithecidae > Cercopithecus > Cercopithecus mona. Next base: position 90,115 of record JABBCR010000764.1, on the reverse strand, counting down.
TCCCAGGGCCAGCGACACAGAAGACGGGTGATTTCTGCATTTTCAACCGAGGTACCCGGTTCATCTCCCTAGGCAGTGCTGGACAATCGGTGCTGTTCAGCTGCTGCAGCCGGACCAGCAGCTGAAGCAGGGCAAGGCATCTCCTCACCTGGGAAGCGCCAGAAGGAATCCCTTTTCCTAGCCAGGGGAACCGAGACACATAACACCTGGAAAATCGGGTAACTTCCACCCCAATACTGCGCTTTACCAAGGGTCTTAGCAAACAAAACACCAGGAGATTATATCCCACAACTGGCTGGGAGGGTCCCACACCCACAGAGCCTCCCTCATTGCTAGCACAGCAGTCTGTGATCTAACGGCAAGAAAGAAGGATTAGAGACTTAAATGTTAGACCTAATACCATGAAAACCCTAGAAGAAAACCTAGGTAATAACATTCAGGACATAGGCATGGGCAAGGACTTCATGTCTAAAACACCAAAAGCAATGGCAACAAAACCCAAAATTGACAAATGGGATCTAATTAAACTAAAGAGCTTCTGCACAGCAAAGGAAACTACCATCAGAGTGAACAGGTAACCTGCAGAATAGGAGAAAGTTTTTGCAATCTACTCATCTGACAAAGGGCTAATATCCAGAACCTACAAAGAACTCAAACAAATTTGCAAGAAAAAAACAAACAACACCATCAAAAAGTGGGCAAAGGATATGAACAGACAGTTCTCAAAAGAAGACATTCATACAGCCAACAGACATATGAAAAAATGCTCATCATCACTGGCCATCAGAGAAATGCAAATCAAAACCACAACGAGATGCCATCTCACACCAGTTAGAATGGCAATCATTAAAAAGTCAGGAAACAACAGGTGCTGGAGAGGATGTGGAGAAATAGGAACACTTTTACACTGTTGGTGGGACTGTAAACTAGTTCAACCATTATGGAAAACAGTATGACGATTCCTCAAGGATCTAGAACTAGAAGTACCATATGACCCAGCCGTCCCATTACTGGGTATATACCCAAAGGATTATAAATCATGCTGCTATAAAGACACATGCACATGTATGTTTATTGTGGCACTATTCACAATAGCAAAGACTTGGAATCAACCCAGATGTCCATCAGTGACAGACTGGATTAAGAAAATGTGGCACATATACACCATGGAATACTATGCAGCCATAAAAAAGGATGAGTTTGTGTCCTTTGTAGGGACATGGATGCAGCTGGAAACCATCATTCTCAGCAAACTATCACAAGAACAGAAAACCAAACACCGCATGTTCTCACTCATAGGTGGGAACTGAACAATGAGATCACTGGGACTCGAGAAGGGGAACATCACATACCGGGGCCTATTATGGGGAGGAGGGGGGCAGGGATTGCATTGGGAGTTATACCTGATATAAATGACAAGTTGATGGGTGCTGACGAGTTGATGGGTGCAGCACACCAACATGGCACAAGTATACGTATGTAACAAACCTGCACGTTGTGCACATGTACTCTAGAACTTATAGTTAAAAAAACAAACAAAAAAAAAGAATAATTTGTAATAAGGAGACATCAGCATTCCATCTCAGAAAAAAACTGAAAATATTAATGCATACAAAGTCCTGAGAAGAAATGTTGAAGCACAGGAGGAAGGATCTCATGTATGGTTGGTTGTAATATGTTTACTGTTAAAATTATTACCTTTATTTTTGAAATAATTTTGAAAAAGCAAAACATAATGAAAATAAGTGTTTTTGTGCTTATCTGGTACAACAGCATGTTGAGAAAATTGAAGAGCCCTGTAATCCTGAGGAGGTGGCCTAATTCAAGGAGAGAGAGGCTCCGGGTCCTATGGACGCACACCATTTGCCTGCTTCTGTCCACCTAGGAGCTGCCCATTCAGGGACAGTGCATGCCTGAACTGAGCTGAAGTTTGGGTAAAGTCTTTCTCAACCAATGAAAGAAAATAATCCTGGGCTATTTGCTTGCCAGGAAGAAAAAACCTGGTGGCGGTGGCAGTCCCCAGTCCCAGGCCTGAGGAAGAAACCAGGCCAGTCAAGTGAGACTTCTTGCACTCCTGTGTCCTCTGCACAGGTACTCACTCCCAGGTGCAGCTGGTGCAGTCTGGGCCTCAGATGAAGCAGCCTGGGGCCTCAGTGAAGTTCTCCTGCAAGGCTTCTGGCTATACCTTCACTAGCTATGTTATGAACTGGGTGCGACAGGCCCCTGGACAAGGGCTTGAATAGATGGGATGGATCAACACCAACACTGGGAACCCATTGTATGCCCAGGGCTTCACAGGATGGTTTGTCTTCTCCGTGGACACCTCTGTCAGCACAGCATATCTGCACATCAGCAGCCTAAAGGATGAGGATATGGCTGTGTATTGTTTGAGAGAAACAGTGTGGCAACCCACATCCCAGAGGAGTCAGAAACCCTGAGAGAGGAGGCAGCTGTGCTGAACTGAGGCAGTGACAGGGAGAACAGGGCTGCAACCTTTGTTGACTTAGGGTTATAAACATACATACATATGGACCCAACACTGGACCACCCAGCTATACCAAGCGAATATTATTAGAGCTAAACAGAGACCTAGACCCTAATACAATAATAGCTGAGACTTTAACACTGCACTCTCAGCATTAGACAGATTTTCCAGACAGAAAATTAACAATGAAATCTTAGACTAAATCTACATGACAGGCCAAATGGACGTAATGGATATTGATGGAACATTTCACTCAATGGCTACAGAGTACCCAACCTTTTCCTAAGCACGTGGATCATTCCCAAGGATAGACCATCCACTAGACCACAAAACTCATCATTTTTTTAAATTGAAAATATGTAAGTATAAGATAATACATTTCCAAATACTGGCTGATACATAAATAGCAAAAATAATACAGGATTTTCTTATTTAAGTCTCTGATAGTTTTGAACGAACATTTAATTTACTTCATTTTATATTTTATTTTAAGTTCAGGGGTATATGTGCAGGATGTGCAGTTTTTACATAAGTAAACGTGTGCCTTGGGGGTTTGTTGTACAGATTATTTCATCACCCCCGTATTAATCCTAGTGTCCATTAGTTATTTTTCCTGGTCATCTCTCTCCTCCCACTCTCTGCCCTCTGTTAGGCCCAGTGTGCCTTGTTCCCCTCTCTGTTCCATGTGTTCTCATCATTTAGCTCCCACTTATAAGTGAGAAAATGCATTATTTGGTTTTCTGCACCAGCATTAGTTTGCTAAGTGTAATGGCCTCCAGCTCCATCCTTGCCCCTGCAAAGGACATGATCTCATTTGGTTTTATGGCTACGTAATATTCCATAGTGTATATGTACCACATTTTATTGCTTTTTTGAATTTTTAAAAAATTTTTTGAGACCCAGTCTCATTCTGTCACCAGGCTGGAGTGCAGTGGTGTGATCTTGACACCAAGAAGAGGATCCTCCAGGGATCCTGATCAAGTAGATAATTGATTTTTTAAATAAAATGTCTTTAATGAATGGAAACATGGTATATGCAATGTGGAAAATTACTTTAATCTTTGTTGCATGCATCTCATGACATCCCTACACTTACCAAATAAGTTATTATTTTATACAGTCTGCATTTGATCCTGGGGTTAATGAACTTTTAAAATTGTATTTATTTAGATTTATGTTTTCCATCACAAAATTATGTGCTTAGACAAACTGTGTCATGTCTCAACCATTGCATATCAATAAAAATAGTTTTAGTTTTGTTAAACAGTGTCTTTTAAACTTACTTTATACCCACTCTCTAAATGCCTAGAACATCTTCTATACGTTTCCTTGACTATAGTTTTGGCTCTTACAGAATTTCAAATAAATCAAATTATACAGTGTCATTGAAATAACTTCACTGAAGAATGTGGGAAATGAAGTCGCTGACCTAAAGAACTTTGAAAATGAGGAAATTCTGTAAGTTTAAAGTGTAAAGACACTGCACATAAGCATTCTATTCTAGTAGATAAACATGTTTCCCACAAGGATACAGCTTTACATTTCTGATACTACTGTGCATGTGTCCTGAAATTGTGCAGCTAAGTAATCAAATGGCATATAGTGGGATGGGGATCCTCACTTTGCAGTGGGTGGTTATGGACAGTCAATAAAGGAGGGCTAGCAAGGTCCGTGTGGTAACACATTTGGGTGGAGAGGCCAGTGTGTTCTCATTTTTAATGCAATAAAGTTACAGAAGATTAGATGCATAAAAGTTTCAATGTGTCCACAAATATGAGTTCAAAGAAACATGCCCATTTACTAGGTCAGTTGGTTGAAAGGTCCTAAGAGTACCTATACCACATTAACAACACACATACCCAGTATTACAATTTTTTGTTTTAATACTATTCTTTAACATCAGAAACAAGCAGTCTTTAGAAAAACGGCTGATTCTATGTCCGAAAAAGGTAATATATAAAATGTCCTTAGAATGTATTGTAATGCCAGGACACAGGGAAGTGTTCAAAAACAAAAGGATGAGGTGTGCTGTAAGGATGCAGGATCCAAAATAAATTGGCTCCTAGCACCTAATAAAACTGTGATGATTTGAACAATAAAATGAACACTATAGCATGGATCTTCTTCAGAGAATGAAATAGACATCCATACACCAATACGGATATTAATGGATGACTAAATAGAGAAATAATGGGAAGAATAACACATATCCCTGCAGAAGCATTCCAAGTATCTCAGGTGGAGAGTCCTCCAATCAAGTAGGTGAAGCTTAAACACTCATGAGTTGATTGTGTCCTGAGATTAGAGACATGGGAAAAAATAATCACTATTAGTATATTTTATAATGAGATTTCAGATATAATACCAAAGACATTATCTATGGATGAATACTTTTTTATGTTTTTTATCTAAATGTGTGCAAAGACACACACACACACATTTTTCTGCAATGACCACTGATAAGGGAGTAAAAGACAGCCACAGACTTGGAGAAAATAATTCCGTCACATATTTGTTAAATGAATTCTTTTAATTCGTTAAACGACTTTTATAGCCAATATGCAAGTAAACTTACAACTCATCAAAAGAAATGCAATTAAAAATTAACCAACTCTCAGAAGAGGCATCTCACCAAAAATATATATATTAGGAACATGTGCACTTAAATAAAAATTAGATACCATTACTCAGCTATTAGCGTGATTAAAACACACAATCCTCATAATGATAAATGGCAATATGAATGTGGGAAACCAAGAACTATCATGCATTGATGATGGGAAATAAAAATCATACAAGCACAAAATGAGATTTTTTGGCATTTTTTAAATAGAGATAAAAGTAGACTTAAAATGTGAACTTGTGTTTGTGTTCTAGAATATTTACAACACTGATTCAGAAATTGATGTTTACAAAGATTTGTTCAGAGGAAGTTCTTTATCAGATTTGTTAATTTGATTCATTCTCAAATCCCTGAAATTCGCTTACAAAATAAATGTTGTATGAACAATCTCTCAAATAATTAAAATTTTTCAAATACGCATTTATATTTTTCCTTCTCTTTAATGACTTAATGCCATTTTCTAAGAAAGTCTTCAGTCTAATAATCTTTGTCATCTCCTGCATGCCAGCACAGCTGCCTTCCCCCTCAGGGTTTCTGATACTCTCAGGATATGGGTTCTCACATTGTGTCTCTCGCACAGTAATACACAGCCATGTCCTTAGATCTCAGGCTCCCTAGCTCCATGTAGGCTGTGTTCGTTGACACGTCCCTGGTCATGGTGACTCTGCCCTGGAACTTCTGTACATAGTTTGTGTTACCATTTCCAAGGTAGACCCATCCCATCCACTCAAGTCCTTGTCCAGGGGCCTGTCGCACCCACTGCATAAAGTAGTTGGTGAAGGTGTATCCGGAAGCCTTACAGGAGACCTTCACTGAGGCCCCAGGCTTCTCCACCTCAGCCCCAGACTGCACCAGCTGGACCTGGGAATGGGCACCTGTGGGGAGGACACAGGAGTTGATAAAAGCCCCCTTGCCTGGACTCAATCCCCTCCTCATCACTGGGACTAGGTAACCCCTTACCCTAGTCCCACTGCTCCCACCAAGAAGCGGATCCTCCAAATCCAGTCCATGGTGAGGAGCTGTGCTGCCTGGGGCTTCTCTAGCTGAGGGATGTGGTTTCTGGGTGATACTCTCAGGGCTGCGACATATCCATATTTACCTCAGTGGATCTCAGGTTATTTGCATATTCATGAGACAGAGCATTTCATAGCTCAAGACCGTGATTCAGGATAAGAAAGGAAAGGTAAATGACACATCACCCTTACAAGAGTGGGATGCTGATGGTCCAAGCCCTAATCCTCCTTGAGGAAATACAGACTCTGCTCCGTTTATAAACTTTTGGTGTCCAGACGTCCTTTCACTGAAGAGCAAACACCCAGAGGACATGCTCCTCACTGTGAACCCATATTTGATTAGTGTAGAGACCACCTGGATGATTTCTGGAACCATCACTCTCCATGACACTGAGAAGGTGCCTTGACCTCATCCTAGTCCCATCAGGCACCAGCACAGCTCACTGGTGACTCTGAGAAAGTGACTGCTGATGTCCCACGTGAGTGTCCATCAGGTCCCTCTGAGATCATCTGGGTGCCCCTGAAACAGTGTCTCCAGCACCTGCCTGGTGTTCTGATCCCCCAGGATCTTCAATAGAAACACTCTCAGTTTACAGATTTGCCCTGTGATGCATAAGTAGAGCTGATTTTCTCATCTCACAGAGAATAAGAATCAGAAGATGGAAGATAAGTTGGGAGTTCTTTATGAATTCACTACTCCCAAAATAATTGTCAAGAAATTTGTGTTTGGAATAAGTTTAGGTTTTATTTCCTACCACATTTAATAGAATTTCATGAAATGTGTATATACTTTCAATTCATATCCATAGATTATCATCTTTACACATTGGTTTCTGACTCACTAGGTCTGTGCACCTGCACACTCTCAGATCCATCACTGCCCTGTCAAATGCACAATGTAGGCAACATTACTTAACGTTGAAATCTGAATTTTTTATTCATAGGAATAGAGTGACTCCCATAATTCTGTATCCATTCAATTAGTAAAAACCATCCCTACCCTTTATATCATCACTATTAAGATATTTATAGTCCTAGAAACTCACTTTAAAAAATAGTTATCGTTGCCTTAAATTATATGAATTGTTCCGATGTAACAATATTTAAAGGCATGTCAGCAACTTGTGGAACACCTAGTTTTCTGTTGACAAAGGAAGACACAGGCCCTGAAAGGAAACCTCCTCCCCATCCTCCTGTGCACCTACTCCGGGGTTGGAACCTGTGCTTGGTGGCTCCTGAGTGCCCCCTCCAGTCCAGCCCTTGCCTTGGAAGGAAGTTTCTGTCGGGGTTCACACAACATTTCCCCCGAGAATCTCTAATCCGGCATGAAGTGGCTGTGTCGTGGTTTAGAATACTCCTTCAGTGACACCATATGCTGCTGATTCCATCTCTTGAAAGAATTGATTAGCCTTACTAACCCTATTGAACTCTGCAGGGAGACCCAGAGCGAGGATTCTATGACACAGGAGGGAGCCCCTTCTCTGAAGTTTCAGATGCACTGAATCAGTGAATCCACAAAGGATCCAAAAACTTACAGGAGATTTGGGAGTGACATGTTCCTTGCAGCTGAATGTTGCATCTGAGATTACCAGCAGATGCAGATACTTTCAGATTAAAGCCCACTCCACATCCACTATTCCAATAACACAGATTTTCCCTTCTTCCTAGTGCCTCGCCTGTAGAAAGTACTTCCTACTCTGACACTAGGCCCAGGTATCTGGCATTTTTCTCCTAGAGATCTAAAGCAAACAGGATACAAGTGGAAACTTGGGAAGTGCATGCAGTTTGTTATTTTCATTTACTCGGTAAGAACCCTGCAAAGGCTTCCTGATAAAAGATGCTGGGGTGAACGAGGGAGTTTCCAAGACCTTGGATTTAAAAATGTTGAAGTCAGAGGCTTCATATTGCTCTGCTGTTCTTGTCTAACTCTCTGTCATTGTGTTTCAGTTTCCCTGGTTCTCCTCAGAGTCTGTGCTTTGCCGCACTTTACTCTTTAATCCAGAGCCATCATCCTGCTTAGAATGGATTGTGCAGTGCAAGCCAGCACTGCCTGTTCTGACCATGGAAACCTAGAGACGCGATCGGCTTCCACCTCTGGGCTGTGACCTTGACCAGGCGTCTCCAGGGGAAAGGTTGAATTTTTACCTTTACTCCCTTTTGTGTTTTCAGTGTCCCCGGACTATTTGCTTACATCTTACCCCATTGAGTAACTTTACTCTTCATATAATCATGGAAGAATTGGGGAGGGATCTGGAATGAGAGATTTGTCTTCCTTCACATAGGACAAGGTTCTGGAAAAGTTTTGCCCTGTAGGATCTTTTGGAGAAGGCTCCTGGTATATTTTTCAGTAATTAAACTTCCCCAATTCAGACCCATAGGAAACACATTTGGATTGTATTTTTTAGAATATTGAGGTTTCTGGAGGGAAAATCCAGAAGACTGAGGAGCGTGGAGCCCTGTGGAACTGTCACTTCACCCCAGTCCACATCTGTCTTGCAGACGTCTATAGGACTTACCATGTAAGTGCCTGAACAGCTTCTGGCTTCTTCACCTTCTGCTCCAGTTAAGCAAGTGTCAGATGCCACTCTTGACATGCCTGTCTCTCCAGTTTTTGTAGTGGGTAATTTTTCTTTCAACTTCAATTATTTAATAGATTCTAAAATGTATTGACATTCAGATTATGCAGATTTATTCTGACATAAAATATGACGGTGATGAATTTTATAATCAACATGTTGGATCATAAATCAAAAGTACCATCAAAGGTCACCTTTGATATGTTTCTGGAGGCAGAATTCTGATCTTATTACATATACAAAACACATCTGACATAAACATGTAAACAAACAAACAAACAAGGAATGACGTGACACAGCACTTACCAAGAAGTCTCAGGAATTTTAATTTTCTTTTCAGAAAGCTGAAATTTTGAAAGTGAAACAGTGTGACTGGTCATGTGTCAGGTGATGTTGTGTTCCGGAAAGTATCTCCAATCCTGGGCTGGTAGGTGCACCAGTAGGTGCACCCGGGCTCCCAAACCTGAAACAGTGACTTTTGTTCCTTAAACACAAGATATTCCAATAAGAAAGCTGTTCTCAGGTGAGCTGCAGAGCAGGAGGGAAGGGATGGAGGTGTCCTTGGCTTCCCAGAATTGCTGAAACTTGCAGAGATCCACCTGTGAGTACATCACATCAGCTCTGTCTTCAGGACGCTTTGGCTGTGAGGGAGGAAAAGGAATGTCACTTATTTCTTTCTGCTCACCCAATGTACTTCAGAGATGATGAAACTGAAAATTAAAGAAATATGATTTTTTCCATATTAGGGAAAATAACATGTATAATTCATGCAATACAAGTGCTCACTTCACAGATTGCAGAAGAAACGAGTGCATAATTGAGAGAAGGAAGTGCCCTGATCCAGGAAGCAGGTGCCCTAAGATCACCGCCTGAGAACTGCCCTCCAGATGCCGTGCATCTGTGGAACCTGGGCTTGTGCTTGGAAGGTTATAAGCAGTTTGGAGAGCAGAGCACAGCTCCATTCCTCCTCACTGTGTGACCTGGGATGTGGCCTCTTCCTCTGAGCTTCATTCTAACAAGGTGTTAATATAAAATTGCAGCAGTAACTTTACCTGTAACCTTCTAGGTAGGGGCCAGTGCATTTTGGAGTTGTTATCACTATTGCTGTCCCCACCCTTAGAAACCAGAAAAATACCTGTGTGACCCCTCATCTCTGGCCTCAGATGACCACCTTGCAGAAAGCACACCTGCTTTGTTTCCATCACAAATATGGTATTGGATACTGGAAAATATGTGTACCTTGTTATACAATTTATCTTAATTAGGTTACATTGGATAAAATTAGAATTAGTAAGTGACACTTAAAATTTAGTTGAGGAGATTTCTAAGCAAAGTGTGGATGGTATGTTTTGAATTCTCCTTGTTTACTATAATACAATGTGAGAGGAGATAATAAATTAAAGAGGAAACTATTCAACAAGGTGGAATCAGGTATTTTATAAATAAGGAAGTTTCTCAAATCTGCCGGAAACACTATAAACATTTTTAAAAATGAAGGAACTTTAGGACATATTTATACATTCTAGATACATGATTAATATAAACTTAGATTTAAGCACAAAAAGAGACACACAGAAGATGAAAATTCTGCAACAGATCATTTGCCAAATAGGCAGCTTTATACTGGTTTGTAATTTTACCTAAATACTGAAAAGATAAACTCCAGAGAGACCCAAATATGAAATTATAACATTTCAATGTTAGATGACTGGTTGAGAGGAGTTTGAACTAACATTATTTTGATGAATCATACATCAATAGCAAAACTGTGTCTAATGGTGCACCTGTTCAAGAGGCTGCCTGAGTAAATAGTTTCTACCTCCCCTGCTTAGGAGTCCTGGAACAACCCAACATTCTCTAAATCTGGGGCCCACTAAGAACAGAGACAGAAGGTTGAACATTATGAAGTGATTATGAAGTTTGGAGAGATCCACAATCACTGAGTGAAGTGATTGGTGAGGCTGGTCTCTATGAACCTAGTCTTTGAAGAGTGTGGCTCTTTGTTTTGATGAGCAAAGAGCTGCTTGTTATGATGAACATAAAGCAACAAACACAGTCAAAGAAAATGAAGGAACAGGGAACATGGTCCAAACAGAGGGACAAGATAACTTTCCAGAAACTGCAACGATGATTTAAAAAGCATATGGATTACCTGGCAGAATATTTAAATAAATATGAGAAACATGTTTAGTAAGCTAGTGGCAGCATGCAAGAACAATGTGAGAATTTTAACAGACAGAAAAAATTAAAAGAGGCCTAAACAAAAATATTGTTGTTGGAGAATACGGTAAGTCAGCCAAAAATTTTAACAGCGCACACTGTAGGGGAGGCTCAGGCTTTTCTTTCCCCTAGAGCAGTTAACCCTGAAATTCCCCGAGACATGAATCACTGTTTCCTCCCGTCAACCTTCTAGAATCTCCTCAGAGCTGCCCCGGACTCCAGAGTTCAGGTTCTCACATGTCGTGGGACTTTGGGAAAACACACCTGAAACACAGAGTGACTGTAATCCTTGATCACTTCATCATCGTCTGCATTTTAGTTGATGTGTTTTTTTTTTTACCTCATTTTGAAGAAAAGAAAATAAATCCGTAGACTCTAACTAGGCCAGATATACTTCTCTCTCTTTCCTGTGCTACCTGTGAATGTAGCCCCAAATATGATAGGAATCACTAAACACTGCAGCTCTTACAACACTTTCTTGGTCAGCTGTTCCAACAGTATGAGGACCACAGTAGCACAATTATTTTATGGGACTAATTCTGTACCTACTGGAGACACATTTCTTCTTATGTACTAGGACCTCCAGTCCATTGCAGCCTATGATTATGGAGAAGGAAAGAAACATTCTTCAAATTTTCATCATACATGCGGCAAGAGAAACTGGTATTTCTGTCCACTGGTTTCTAGACCCAGGTATTGTAGCTCCTGGCCACGGGACACTGTAGTGTTCTCTGTTTGGGGGCATTTAAGCATCCTGGAGAATAGAACTATCCCCAAAATGGGCCATCTTTAGAGATTAAATTTCCTACTATAAAACAGAGGCACAAAATACTTAGTGTTTATCTCACATCAGACTGTGGAGACTTAAGTCAATGCTTCCATTGTTTTACTGGGGTCTTTGTTTCCAGGCAAGTGTGAAGGAGCAAGAACTGCTGGATCTCAGACTCATGTTCCAGTGATCACATCTCCTATCCCTTAACTATAGCTACATTCCCTCGTGTCAGAACATATTATGCAGTGTCTCATTCTAGGAATAAGATATCCAGTAACTTGGACAGTGGCACTGGTAGCTTCTCTATCATTAAAAAAAAACCATGTGCAGATAAAAGTTAATTCTTCTAAGTATAAATTACTACTTATCAGGTTTGGGCTTTAATTTTTTCAAATTGTCTCCATATGACTGGTTAGTATCCTTAGAGTGTGAATTTATTTTGTTAGACAAATGTGCTATCTATCGCTGTCAGTTCAGGCACTTGGTAAGACGTGCTGGTCAGTCTGGTTGGAGGTATCTGGGTTCAGTCTTCATTGCACATGTTAGGGAAAGTTCTGATATAAAGAGAGTGGACACTGTCACTTATGTAGCAGTGTGGATTAAACTGCGGAAGATCATTATACTATGAGGTCTCCATACTCTTTTACACAGCAGAGTACATTTCCCTTGCTTTCAGCTGCCTGCTTTCTTACATTAAATATTACTGCATGTACTTTTACTTTACATTGTTTTCTATTCTAAGCTATTGCCTGCATAGTTATTTAAAGTAAGCACCAGTAAATTGTAAAACTAACAATCAACTACCTATACAACTAACATCAAATGGGTGTGGTGAATAAGCCAAGTAGAGACACCAGAAAACAATACTCATAAAGACACACCTTGTGTAAGTTTAGACTTGTCAGTGAGCACAGAAAACGTGAGGAGCTTGTGTTCACTTTTACATGAAGAAACTCAATTATATTTGACATCCAGAAGGCTGGTCACTCCTGTAAGAGAAATATGTAGAGTGATCTACATAACTCAGAAATTAGAAAGTGACAAAGTCACAAACTTGCAAAACCAGCAGACATTCAGTGTATTCACTATTCGGCTCTATTTCTTCAGGCAAATAGATGTCCGGTGGAGAACAGGACAAGTAGTTTTAAGCTGATTCTCCTGGGAAGTTGCTAATGAAATCACTCAGGGGATGCTCTGACACAGGACTGTGAGGAGGACGTTGACCCCTGCTGGTCGCTGTCAGCAACACAGGACGCTCAACCCTGGTGGGTGCCTTTGTTACTGTTTTGTCCACAAGAGATTTTAGGCTGTAATGAGCTGCATGCAGGTGAGTTTTAAAATCTCAGGTGAAAAAAATAACATGACCGCACAGAAGATGAGAAAATTGAAGACTTCACTTCATCAACCACATTCCACTGATGAGCACTGTTTACACAGAGAGCCAGGGATGAGCTGGGAAGAGGAAGGGGCTGGGGAAGATCACCCATAGAAGGACACATCCAGCCTGCTTGAACTCCTTGTGAAGGAGGGTTTAAATGTTTGCCCTCAGCTAATCGGTAGTATTTCAAGACCTTCACAAGCTTCCAGAAAAACAGTTTTCATGAACGAATGCCCATAGGTTACTCAGAGTTGTATTTTCTCATATTTATTCTTCCCCTCTAGGCAGCACCGCAGCAGGGTGTTCTCAGAATTCTCCCTGATCCTTCTTGAGTTCCTGGTGCAGCTCCTGGAGGAAAAGCCTGCATGGGGGAGGGAGCCCTCCTCATGTGCAGCCCTGAGGCTGTCCCGTCACCTCACCCACCACTGCCTTTCAGTCACTTGGTAAACATTTCTGAGCTAATCTTTCTGAAACGTGTGGTTTTGGGCAGTATATTCACCAGGTAATAAACTCCTTAAGCTCTGTTTATTTCAGCATGCACATATCCCTTTCTGGAGCCCAGGTTTGTTCTGAGTGTGTGGTAGTGGATAATTACTGAGGGGGGTTTACGTTCATCTTGTCATCTCCCAGAGTGCACCCTCCATGGGGTTGGCGCCCACAAGCAAGCAGATGGACTTGCTCAGCTGGAGGATGACACACATTTTCATAACCTATGACCTCAGTGATGCTCTTTACCCGCAAGACCAATCGTGATCATGCCTCTGGCAAATATGTACTCATCAAGGGTGAGCAGTGCCCACCTCTGTGAGGGCTCCTTTGGGTGCACAGTCCCTTTGAAAAGGGAAGCTTTTGTTCCTACCTGGGTCCTGTAAATGTGTTTGCATTTGCTGCACAAACCACATTATTTAGACCCACCACCCAAGAGCTTGCAGTGTACCTAATCCAACTGTAGGGCATTATACATGGAGTCTCTCATTGCCAGGGTCTCCAGTTCTCATGAAAGGATGTTCATTATATGATTCACCAGAACTTGCTGGACTTTTACAGACATGAACCTGCCTCTAAAAGCTTGAAAATCTTACTCTCTTGGAAGGAACTCTGTAAACCGGAAGTAAGATAAGTGCTAAATTAATACATGTTTTGTGGTTTTTTGAAGAAAGGGTTCAAATAGTAAGAGCTTCACCCACTTTCCCTCTGACTAGTATCATCTCTAAAAAGCCACTGAAAAAACCTGTGGTGCTCTGAAATACTTTACGTTTGTTATATTAGAGCATCACCAGAAAAAGAAAGAATCAAGTGTCCTTGGAGATTGATCCATTGTAACAGATTTGTGCCTGTGGGGCAGGATGGTCGTGGTGGAGGAGGCTGTGCCTGTGTAGGGCAGGGATTAGTGGGAATTCTCACACCTTCTGTTCAATTTCTTTGTAATCCTAAAACTGCTCTAAAATAAACTTTATGAGAAGGAGTGACAGAAACATTTTAAATAAATTTTTGCCACGTTTTAAGAATCATTCTTAGCCTCACCGCATGATCAAATAACCTTGTTGCAAATCATATATTCATCCCATTTGAAAATTCATTCACAGTAGCACCTTCATGGAATGTTTGTATCAACTTTATTGAGCATGGATTTCCCACTCTGTGAATTTGGCTTATATGATGACTCTTGAATGGAATGTATCTCTTACAATTAGAGTGTTACTTGCTTCTGTTGTTCTTTTTTCTTAAATATGTAACCCATGTTCAAAACAGCCTTAAAACTAGTGACCCCTGTCATCTCCTCAGTCCCGCACAGCTGCCTTCTCCCTCAGGGTTTCTGACACTCTCAGGATGTGGGTTTTCACACTGTGTATCTTGCACAGTAATACACAGCCGTGTCCTCAGATATCAGGCTGCTCAGCTCCATGTAGGCTGTGCTCGTGGGCGTGTCCCTGGTCATGGTGACTCTGCCCTGGAACTTCTGTGCGTAGCCTGTATTACCATTGCTAGGGTTAATCCATCCCATCCACTCAAGCACTTGTCCAGGGGCCTGTCTCACCCAGTTTATATTGTAGCTGGTAAAGGTGTAACCAGAAGCCTTGCAGGAGAGCTTCACTGAGGCCCCAGGCTTCTTCACCTCAGGCCCGGATTGCACCAGCTGGACCTGAGACTGGGCACCTATGGAGAGGACACAGGAGTGAGTAAAATCTTCTTTGACTGAACCAGGATTCCTTCCTCAGTGTTAAGGCTAGGAAGCTGCTTACCTGTAGCTGCTGCCACAAGGAAGAGGATCCTCCAGGTCCAGTCCATGGTGATGAGCTGTGTTCCCAGGGGCTTCTTTAGAGGAGGGATGTGGTTGTTATGTGATGCTCTCAGGGCACCAATATATTTATATTTATCTCAGGAGACCTCAGGTTATTTGCATATTCATGAGGCAGGGTATTTCACAGCTCAAAGCCTGAACCAGGATGAGAAAGAAAACACAGATGCCACATCAGCTGGATAAGAGTGGGATGCTGAGAGACCAAGCCCTCAACCCCGCTCGAGGAAATGCATCCCCTGCCCCATTTCTAAGCTTTCTGTGGACAGCAGTCTTCCCACTAAAGAACATGCCCCAACCCAGGATGTGCTCCTCACTGTGAACCCACATTTTGCTGACATAGAGATTACCTGGGTTGTTTCTGGGACCATCGCTGTCTCTGACATTGAGAAGTCACCTTGAGTCCATTCTGGTCCATTAGGAACAGTCAGAGCTCACTGGTAACACGGAAAAGGTGGCCACTAGTTATCCCACGTGAGTGTCCAGCAGGGCCCATGGAGACTTCTGAGATCTGCTGGGCACTCCCAAGACAGAGTCCCCAGCAGCTGCCTGAGGGTCCTGAGCTCCCAGACCCTTCAGTGGAAAGACTCTTGGTTGACAGATTTGCCCTGTGATGTGTGATTGGCTGTGAGTTTTTCCTCCCACTGAGAGTAGGAAGCAGGAGTTGAAATGGAAATAGGAATTTGAATTTATTGATAAACTTATAAATCCAAAATAAATACTAAGTAATTTGTGTTTTGAATAAGTTTGGGTTTTATCTCAAACTCCATTAAATAGAATTACTTGAAGTCTTTACATACTTTTAGTTCATATCCATAGATGGTCATCTTTACATGTTGATTTCTGATCCACATGGTCTGTGCACCTGCCACACTCTGGAATCCACCACTGCCAAGTCAAATACACAGCGTAGGAAATATTACTTAACTCTGAAATCTGAATGTCTTATTCATAGGAACATAGTGTATCCCACAGTTACATACTCATCAAATTAATAAACCATCCATATCCTTCATATTCTCACTGTTGATATTTATTATCATAGAATCTCACTTTTACATAGAGTTCTCTTGGCTTTATTAGTTGTATAAATGGTCCAGATGAAATAGGATATTTAAAAGCATATTATAGCAACTTGTTGAACACTTATTATAGAATTATTTCTTGAGTAAGGCTCAGGGCCTGAGAGAATATTTCTCATTATTTATCTTCAACAAATAAGTGAGAACATAGAGTGTCTGATTTTCTGTTCCTAAATTAGTTTGCAAAGAGTAATGACCTCCAGTTCCCTCATGTTCCTACAAAGGACATAATTTCATTCTTTTCTTAGCTGTATAGTATTCCATGGTTGTATGTAGCACACTTTTCTCTATCCATTCTGCCAGTGATGGGGATTTAGGTAATTCCATGTCTATGCTATTGTGAATAGTGCTGCAATGAACCTACATGTTTATTTCCTTTAGGTATCTGTCCAGTTGTAGGATTGTTGGGTCAAATGAAACTTCTGTTTTAGATTATTTGAGGCATCACCACACTGCTTTCCACAATGGTTGAACTAATGTATATTCCCACCAGGAGTGTATAAATTTCCCCTTTTTTCTGCAGTCTTAGAAGTCTGTTTTTTTTTTTAAGATTAACCATTCTAACTGATGTGAGATGGTACTTCATTGTGGTTTTGATATGTATTTCTCTAATGATAGTGATATTCAGCATTTTTTTCCTATGCTTGTTGGCCACATGTAGGTCTTTTTTGAAGTGTCTTTTCATGTCCCTTGGTCACTTTTTATTTCTTGAATATTTGTTAAAGTTCCATGTATATAGTGATGTTGGACCTTTGTCAGATGTATAGGTTGTAAATATTTTATTTCCCGTTCCATAAGTTGCCTGTTTACTCTGTTGATGGGATTTTTGCTATACAGAAGCTCTTTAATTGACTTAGGTTCCATTTGTCAATTTTCGATTTTGTTGCAACTGCTTCTAGCATATTCATTATAAAGCATTTGTCAGTTCTTATGTCCTAAATTGTATTTCCTATGTTATTATCCAGAGTTTTTATAGTTTTAGGTTTTACGTTGAGATCTTTAATCCACTTATAATATTTTTTCAATTGATGCTGAAAACGCATTTGATGAACCTCAACCTCCTTTCATGAAAAAAAAAACATAAAAAATGGGTATAGAAAGAACACATCTCGACATAATAAAAAGTTATGTTCCAGAGACTTTCAGGTAGTATTATAATGAATGAGAAATAACTAAAAGTCTTTTCTCTAAGATCTGGAACGTGACAAATTTCCCACTTTAACTACTGGTAAACCCTAAATCCTTCTGCAGCCCCCATAGCCGGCTCTTACCTGCACGCGCCACCTACTGGCCTGGTGTTCAAACTGCATGACCTGATACAAAGCCGCTACCACCAGTGTACAGCAGGTGAAAATGAGATTAGCTTCTCAATACTTCTGTGATTCCAGCCCCGCAAAAGACCACGGGCCTGCTCACATGCTCAGTATGTTACTACCAAAGCTGGAATTTGGAAAAGGCACAACACTAAAACTATTAATAACAAGATAAATCACACTGAGTAGATGCCCCTCACCTGGCCATTTCCATCACGGCTGGTGCTTTTGCTTGCCAGGCTCGGTGGCTCATGTATGTCCAGCTTGGTGCCCCTCTCAGCGGCTGAGCAGGGAACTCAGGTCACTGTGCACATAGACCAGCCCATTGCCTGGGGCAACAGACAGTTTCTCCCTGTGCACAGATATCAAGCATGTACTCATCTGCTTCTCCCGCAGTCAGCTCAAATCTGTAAGGCCACCTACTAACATGAAAGGTGAACTTAACAACCCAACACAAATCTCAGAAACAAACGCATTCCAAATGAGAAATAGTTCCTGAGACCTCCACTATCTAGGACCTGCAGGAGGCAGTGAGTCTACTCACAGGTCCAGTACATTGGTACTAAAACCACCATTTCAGAAAGCCACTAAATAATGGCTATCTATAGACAAGGAACTCTTACAGAGTCAATGCCACTGAGTGAATAAGAACCAAAATGAAAGACCCACACAATGTACATTATATTCACGTTCTAAAGGGAATGAAAAATTCATCAAAATCAGAATGAATTCAAAAATAAGAAGAAGAGACAGGTTAGCCAAAGAAAAGGAAACAGAGAAGCAATTCTGGAAGTATGAAAAAACAGAGTTACAAACACCCAAATGTTACATTAACTCTCCAGTAATAGAATCTAAACAACATGACATATTAGAAATGTCTGATAAATAATTCAAAATGTTGATTTTAAAGAAGCTCAATTAAACCTTTTTCTCTAGTGGCTAAGTAAGCACTGGCACTGAGACAAGCACTGTGAAGACAATTGCAGCCCATCCCCTGATGAACTGACCCCTGTTCCACAAGCCGTAACCCCAGCTTTGATTGAACATTTGATATCAGGAACTTTCTCCTGATGAGAGACCACTCACCATGGCCTGGCTCTGGCCGTTTACAGAGGCTGCACACTGAGCGCCTTTGTGTCTCTGCTTCTGCTATTTGCACGTAGGGCCTGTCTGTAATGGATTTAAATGCTCAGTCACCACTGGTAAGTGAACAGGGCTCATATGCTTCATGCGCGTTTGTTCAGTGTGCATGTGTCAGCACCACCTCCATGAACATCCATAGCCCCTCCTGTAACCTGTGGATTATGTCTGTTTAGCCAACACGTTCAGCATAAAGCTTCTGCCCAACCCCTTCTTGGGAGTGTCAGTCTCTCATGTTTACCCAAACTATGCTTTCCAGCCTGTGGGATGGTTGTAACCCTTGATAAAAATATAGTCTCAGTTTCCTAATCTGTAGATGGTGGTATTTTTAAATATTTAACACAACTGAAGATTAAATTCAGAACTTCATCTAATTACTAGACTACTTTTGTAAAGTATGACAAACTGTGGATGTCCTATAAGGATTTTTATCTACCCGATAAGGACCAGTGACATTTTGAAGCAAGAAGCTGACCTGAGACCTTCAGAATAAACTGATGACTGTAGATAATGAAAAGGCTCCCCCAGGACATTGATTCAGCACCCCTGCCTGTCTCATTCCTTCTTCTCTTTCTTTTTATTATATGCTTATCATGATAAAAAAAATTATTTTCTTTAGGTCTGTTTGCTTTTCACACATACTAGACCCTTATCTCTCTTTTTCACTCATTTTCTTAAGCTGTTAGAGAGAATAAAGTGTCAACTCCCTTATCTGATGCCAGTGTGAAGTTTAAATCACACAAACTCCTTCTCCTGAGTAGAAACGCCCCCACCCCACCCCCGACACCACCACCAAATCATTTTAAAGCCCTGATCCAGCCTCCTTTCCTGTTCCATTGAGGAAATTCCAGCTTGGAATGTCTTGAGAGGCCTGTGCTGCTCTCAGCAGACAATAACAGTGTTGGTAAATCTTTCCATATCACCTGAGGTGTGATTGTGGCACTATCAGACTTGACACCCACACTAATCATTGGTGGGGTCTCTCTTCCTTGGCATGGGGTCACCTACAATTGGAACTGTGGGCTTGGAGCCCTGACAGTGACCACCACGCGGCCTTTCTTCTCTTGCACTGGATGCGAACTCCCTCTGCCCCAATGCCCGGCATGGACTTTATCCTGCCTGCTGCCCACTGGCCCTTGGAGTTCTGTTGAGCTGGGCTGCAGTGTTGAGTTAAACACCGCACTTTTTCTAGAGTTAGCTGACTGAATTCAGAAGCTTTGATAACTTACTGACATTGAGAAACACGCATCAGTGACTGTGGGTGACTCTGCCTTTGGTGCATGTGAGAAAATTTTTCTCTTGTTCGGACAAATGTTTCTTCTTCAGAGACTTCACAGGAAGAACAGGATAAGGAATCCAGAGAAGTGCCCCAGAGAAAACTGTTTTATGGAGAGGAAGCCACAGGGCTGACAGGAAACCAGATCTTAACTCCCATCTGCACCTGCCCTGAGGCAGGTTCTTGTGCTCAACGTGTCCTGAGCGCCCCCAGGTGGTCGTGTTCCCCCTTCAGGGAGGCTTGTTTCTGGATTCACACTGACTTTTTTCTAGCTGTGTTCTCCAAAATGGAGAGAGAGTAAACCGTGAATCCGTGCATCTCAGAGAACACAGAACAGCAGACTAACACACCCTGTCCCTGCTCCCCACCCCCTCCGCCCACACACACATTTAGCTAAATATTATTAAAACTGCTGAAAACCAAAGAGAAATAGAAATACACGCAGGCAAGTGGAGGTGAGTAGAGGGTGGATTCCTTCCCAAAGAACAGAAAAGATGCGACAGCGTTCTTCTATTTAAACCTTACAAGCAACAGGAAAATTGATGGTGTCTGCAAAGTGTTGGACGAAAAGTCAACTCATTATTTTATAACCCACAGATGTTCTCCAAAAAGTGAAAAAAAGTTGTATTTCTCTTTGACAGCATGAGAGGCTCAATGAATCCATGTCCCCATGAGACCAGTGAAAATTATTTTGAAACTTTTGAAAAATTACAGGGTTTGGAAAGGCTCTAACAGCATAAAGTAAGTGAAGAAATATTTATTCAAGAAAATCTATAAAACTCAGTAAGTCCAGTCATCGTATTTGATCTAAGATGCTCTTCCTTCCTTCCACATCCCAGCTCAGCATGACGTAAACTCCACTGCAGAAGATGCATCCAGGAAGACAGGACACCTTCTACCAGCTCCTACCAGAGGAAACTCTTCCCCAGGGGCCAGGACATTGGCCCTCTGACCCTGCCCACAGCACGTGATGCTGAGGCTCAGTTCTGGACAAGAGCTACTGAGAGCCAGAGACTCACTTCTTCCATGGAGCCCCACTCAAGGATGGAGGCTCTGCCCTGGGTCCAGAGCCACTGGGAACATTGGGTCCCTGATTTCTAGCTCTGTCCTATGGCAGAGGTTCCTCCCCACCAGAACCAGAGTACTGGGAACATGGGAAGCTTCTGCCCAACCCTCCACCTAGCACTCATTTCCTACGCTGAGGAAGGAAAAAGCTCAACTATATCTCCACCTGCAGAAACTTGGTTGTGCGTGCTGTCCCAGGGGAGAGGGAGTGCTGGAATTCAGTTATAATGTATGATCCTTAATTTGGTCCTAAACATCCTAACTTCAATAATAGCAGAATGTGGGAAAGTTCAAAGCCTGCCAGTGCTCTCAAAAACAGTGGAGGGTGTAGTGGAAGGCCCTTGGAACGAGATGGGTGGATGTATGGGAGATGCAGACTAAACTGCAGGGCTGCTGGCTGGCAGGAGAGAAGCGAGGAGCGGGAGAGCTGGGGGAAGTTCTCTTGTGGTTGGAACAAATGCCGGACACTGTTCAAATTAGCCTGTGTTTGTTTGGTTCAGTCTGTGAAGCAATTCAAACCTCAGAGCATGATAGAAAATACTAGGATTTTCCATCTGTAAGTGGCGGAGCTCAACATCTGGGCCTGGTCAGGAAAGAGACAGAGAAAGCCCAGCCCAAACCAATGACACCTGACGATGCCTGTGGTGCTTACAGCTGTGTCCCTTTGATCTTTGCGACTGGCTTCTCTCACTTAGCATCATGTCTGGAGTTCACCGGTAATAGTTTATGTTTCGGTCACTTGTTATTTTTTTATTGCTGATGGTGTTTAATTGATAGATGCTTCCTAGTTTCTTCACCTATTCAAATTTTGAGACATTTATGTTATTTTTAGTTTCTGACACACACACAATATCTTGAATATTTGAATAGAAATTATGTGTGAGTATAAGATTGTATTTCTCTGAAGCAAATATTCAGGAGTGGGATATTAGGGTCGGGTTTAAAGGACATGTTTGATTTTAGAGAAAACTAAAACTTATTTTCCTCAGTATCTGTTTGATTTTGCATTCCCATTAGCAATGATTTAGACTCTAGCAACCTGGCATGCTCACCGGCATTGGTGTTATCTGTATTTCCTCTTAATTTCAGTCATTTTAAAAAGTGTGTGGTGGTGTCTCATTGTGGACTTGATTTCAATTTCTCTAATGGAAAATCCTGTTGAGAGCCTGGTTATTTGCTTCTGTATCATCTGCACATCGTCTTTGATGAAATGTCTGTACAAACCCTTGTCTAATTTATCCATCAGTTGTTTCCTTTTTATTCACAGTCGAGTTCTGAGGGTTCTTATTATAATCACATTGGTGGTTATATGACTTGCAAACAGTTTCTCATCTGTAACCTGGCATTCATTTTCTTACAGTCACTTGAGTAGAAAAAGTTTTTAAATTTAATGAAGTCAACTAATATCAATTTCATTTATTGATCATATGTTACATTTCAATTTTAAAATTATTGGTCAACTCTTAATTATTGTATATTGCGCCCATTATATAACGTCTCGTCATGCTCCCACCTTCTGCCCTCCCATCCTTCTAAGTCTCCAATGTCTATAATTTCTCTCTACATATCCTTGTGCACACACTGTTTACTTCCCTCTTATAAGTAATAACGTGTGACACGTGACATTCTGTTTGTGAGATAGTTCACTAATTATATTGTACCTCAATTCTACGCATCTTGCTGCAAGACACAGTTTCATTCTTTATTGTGGTGAAAATAGATTTAGAAACTTAGAAACCTTTAGACTTATAGACTTAGAAACTTATAGACTTAGAAGCTCAGAGACTTAGAGACCTAGAAACTTAGAAGCTTAGAAAAGCCACACCAGGTGGCTATCTAAAAGCACCCACCCAACGACCAGGTGGCCATCTAAAGCAATCGCCTGATGTCCGTGTGGCTATCTAAAACACCCACCCATATTCCTGGAACTCAAACAGAAGAACAAGTCCGGGAAATACCCCGCGCGGGTTCAAACCAGGTTCAAACCAACCAATTAGAGTAAGACATCTTGCTCAGGCCGTAACCTGCTCCAATCATCTTGCGCCTCAAGCTTTGTGAATTTTTGAAGTTTTTGCCTTTATAAACTGTCTGTAACAAGCATTCGGGGTCCTGTGGCCAACTTCGGACATGGGACCCTAGCGCGCTAGCAATAAATCTCTCCACTGTGACTTCCGTGTCGAGTGGTCCCTCGCGGCGACCCCTGCCCAGGAAGGAATCTAAGAACTAGGTTCCTACAGTGGCTGACAATTATTGAATTGTGCATACATGCTATATTCTTTTATAAAATCATTCATTGGCAGACACTCTGTTTGACACATGTGCTATTGAGAATAGTTTTATGGTAAGCATAGAAGTATGGGTATCTTTTTGAAATAATGGTTTATTTTCCTTTGGGTAGTTGCCCAGCAGTGGGATTGTTGGACCAAATGGCAGGTCTATTTCTAGTTTTCTGGGAAATCTCCATACCATTCTCCATAGAGGTTGTACTCGTCCACATCCTCATCAACAGTGTCTGAGAGTTGCCTTTATTTTCCATCCTCACCAACATCTGATATTTTTGAGTTTTTAATAATAGTCATTGCAACTGGTGGAAGATGATATCTTATTGTGGTTTTAATTTGCATTTCCCTGATGGTCAGTGATGTTGAGCATTGCTTATATATTTATTATCCACTTCTATGTGTT
This sequence comes from Cercopithecus mona, assembly GCA_014849445.1. Classification (NCBI taxonomy): domain Eukaryota; kingdom Metazoa; phylum Chordata; class Mammalia; order Primates; family Cercopithecidae; genus Cercopithecus; species Cercopithecus mona. Next base: position 66,188 of record JABBCR010000764.1, on the reverse strand, counting down.
CTTTTGAAAATGTCGCCGGGCGCGGTGGCTCACGCCTGTAATCCCAGCACTTTCAGAGGCCGAGGCGGGCGGATCACGAGGTCAGGGGATCGAGACCATCCTGGCTAACACAGTGAAACCCTGTCTCTACTAAAAATACAAAAAATTAGCTGGGCGTGGTGGCGGCGCCTGTGGTCCCAGCTACTTGGGAGGCTGAGGCAGGAGAATAGCATGAATCAGGGAGGCGGAGCTTGCAGTGAGCCGAGATCGCGCCACTGCACTCCAGCCTCGGGAACAGAGCACCAGATTCCGTCCCAAAAAAAAAAAAAAAAAGAAAATGTCTACTCATGCCTTTTGCTCATTTTGGTGGGTTTATTTGGTGCTTGTTGCTGTTGTTGTTGTAGATTTGTTTGAGTTCCTTGTGAATTCTTCATGTTCGTTCCCTGTCACAGGCAAAGTGTGCAAAAGTTTTCTGTCATTCTGCAAATTGCCTATTCACTCTGTTGTTTTGAAAAAAAAATCTTCAGGTTAATTAAGTCTCATCTGTCTATTTTTTTTTTTTTTTTTTTAGATAACAGGAACCTTTCCTGCTGAATCATTGTCAAACAGGATACAGCTTCTGCTTGCATGAACCACTAGCAGGGGACATGCCATTCATTAGTAAAGAAGAGGGAGGAAGACAAGGCTCTGAGTCAGGTGGGGATAAGAAACCCAGGCCCTGGCAGGAAAAGGCATCTCAGCCACTCTTTCCTGTTCTGCAGAGATGGGAAGGGAGCACCCCTGAGAAGCAGCCTGGGTTCTTGTACAGGAGGCGCCCTGGGCTGTGTCTCTGTGGTCTCCGTGCACAGTAATATGTGGCTGTGTCCACAGGGTCCATGTTGGTCACTGTTAGAACCACCTGATTTTTGGAGGTGTCCTTGGAGATGGTGAGCCTGCTCTTCAGCGATGGGCTGTAGCGCTTATCATCATCCCAATAAATGAGTGCAAGCCACTCCAGGGCCTTCCCTGGGGGCTGACGGATCCAGCCCACACCGATTCCACTAGTGGTGAGTGAGAACCCAGAGAAGGTGCAGGTCAGCGTGAGGGTCTGTGTGGGTTTCACCAGCGCAGGACCAGACTCCTTCAAGGTCACCTGGGACAAGACCCCTGTGGAGAAAGCATAAGAAGATGAAGCCCACAAAGAAAAAGCAGATGTTTCACCCCTGAAGTAGTGCTTGACCACAGCACTCACAGGACGGGATGGTCAGCAGCAGAAGCGTGGAGCAAAGCGTGTCCATGGTGGGGCACAGGATTCACTGAGCCGGGCCCTGTACTCGGCTTTTCAATCGTGAGGAGGGTGGAGCTGGTGGAGATTTGCATCCCTCATCTGAGTACTACTCTATGGGGTGCACTCAGGTCTCAGGACTCAGTAGGGGAGTGCATCTGTGGTGAGGAGCAGTGAGCCCTCTGGTGTGGGCGTCCACATGTGCTCTCCATGGGGACACTGTCTCATTTCAGGACCATGCCTCTCAGTCAAGGCTGTGACACTCCTGCTTCCACAGACACGATCTTCTTGGATGCTCATGCAGGGGACATGCAACCTTCTGGTTTCAGTCCTAGAGGATTAGAGTAGAAATCAAGAGAGCTAGTGTTCTTCTTCCCTTCAAGAGAAATGACGGTGGGCATCCGGGAGAGCAGGGGGCTCCCCACAAGAATTCCGATCAAAATCCTCTTTGATTAGGGGGAAAGTGATGAATTTTTTAAAAAAAAGTTGGAGAGAATAAATTTTAAAAAATTTACAGATAATTATGTAAAGAAGTGTGTGCTTATCAGTGTGTCTGCACACAGCTGCATTCCTGCAGGCAAGTTCCAAGAATAATCATTGTTGTCCTTGTGCCCTGTCAGCTCTGTGGAGAGAGTAGACTGCAGGCATGACTTCCCTTTTCTCAGCCCGTGAATGAGCAGACGCTTTGGACAAGGGAACTGGAAGACTCTTGAGGGAGCAGTTGGCTGACTGGTGCCACCTTGGTCTGCACCTGCACTGGATGTGGTCTCTGCGCTCACAAGGCCGTGGACACTCATCAATGCAGGTTCAAGGAGTTAACTGCAGAGTTATATTCACTTGTGGTTTTCTTTGTAACAACAAAGTTATAGATGATATAGTGGGTGGTCTCCTTAGGGTTGGATGCTGTCAAGTCAAAGAAGACAACCCTCAATTATAATCAAAGGTTCTCCGGCTGCTTCCTTGCCGCACCTGCTCCTAAATGGTGATCTGTCTTGACTGAGTTCTGAGCTTCTCCTGCAGGTCCTCTGCTGTCCATGCAGCCCAGATAAAGGAGGGCTGGGGGATCTGCTTCTGAGATGCCCAGTCCTACATCTCGTTCCAGGTCAGGAGCTCAGACAGTCCCGGGGGCTGAACCTTGGATGTCTCCTGTGAGACCTCACCTGTGCACTGAGCTTCCTCAAAGCGAGGTGACAGGGTCAGCTTCATGGACCTTATTGAAGGCGATTTTCCACAAACATTATTGTATTTTGACTATATAATTAAGGAATCATGTTTATCGGGGTGTAAGTGACTGACATACACACACACACCCCCACACGCACACACGAACATACACATAAACAGTATGGAAATTCATTTACATTTCCCAAAAACTGGACACATTTTGTATTATTCCTGAAGAGTTTATACAAACCTGAGGTTTGAATCAGAAACTAAAAGATAACATTTTGTATAACCAAAGTTACAAATCAGTAAGATGAGAAAATGGGGTCAGAAAAATCAAGATTGAGTTATTCCCTGCAGTCTAATGGTGATAAGTGACATAATGGAGCTGTGATGAAATGGGCTTCCAAGTGCTCTAATTGTTAACTTCTCGATTACAGCTGGCCAGCAATCTCTGAGAGTGGGGAAGCTAGAGTTCCCCCACATGGGATAGCCCTCTGACTCCATAAAACTTCACTGGGCTTCTCTGTAGGCTCAGAGGTGTGCAGACTCCTACCCCAGATTCTACAGTCAGGCAAATCTCTGCTCTTTCCATAGGGACACAAGAAATAGTGTGGAAGAGGGCCAAATGTACTCTACTCAAGGTCTCTGCACATGGAGAAAAACCAGTGAATGTGGAAAATGCATGATCTTGATCCTTTGAACAATCCCTGTGAAAAACTCAACTCTGTGACAAGATGTCATGCAGAATCAAGAAATAATGCAACTGAAGTAAATGTGAAAATTACAATTGTGTGCAGGTGCATACTTTTTCATATATTTTTCCAATAAAATACAGTAAAAGCAGGTGTTCTCTATAAAAATTCACAAACGGTGTGTTGACCCTGAGAATGGTGAGCCACCTTCCCTCCCGCCACATACAGGCAGCAAAATGCACATGGATCAGCTTCCCAGCAGCTGCTTTCTGACATCTGTGGCATGGCATGTGCTGAGGCCCATGTCATGTGGTCTACTCTAATGAAAGGACTGACTCCACAGTGATTCCTAAGGAGAGCCCTCTCTTGGAGTCATAGGGATCCCCTGAGAGGTAGCCCTGACTTACACGAGACTCAGTTACCTTTTACAGCTTCCTTGCATAGCACAAAAATATAGGAACCTTCCACCCAACCCTCCCTCACTGTCTCCTTCACTCAGGGACGGGCTTCCATCATATGCCATCAGCTTCCCAGTCTCATTCCACCCCCTGTGCATTTTCGCTCAAGGGGGTGAACGTACTTCTTATAAAAATGCAGGGAAACGTCATTCCATCTTGGAGCTCTCTGCTTAGAACAGGAATAATTGCACAAATGTTAGGAGAAAGGGGTCCCAATTCGGGGAAAATCCACAGAGTAAAACAAGTTTATTACACAAGTAAAATAATGAGACTGGCTACTCCAGAGGCAGAGCAGCAGTGTGGGCTGCCATTGTCAATGTTACGGTTATTTCTTCATTATACGTTAAACAATGGATGGATTATTCATGAGTCCCCCAGGCAATTCCTGAAGCTGAGTGTCCCTCCCCACCCCCCCGCCGGCCCACCCCATCCTTCTTAGACCACACAAGGAAACTTCCTGATGTTGTCTGGACATTTGTAAACTGTCTTAGTGCTGGAGGGAGTGTCTTTTAGCATGTTAATGCATTATAATTAGAGCATAATGAACACTGAGGACAAACTGAGGTCACTTCAGCCACTGTCTTGGTTTTGGAGGGCTTCGGCCAGCTTCTTTACTGTAAGATTTATCAGCAAGGTCTTTATGACCTGTATCTTGTGCAGACCTCCTATCTCATCCTGTGACTAACTTACTGCCCTAACTTACTAGGAATCCAGCCCAGCAGGTCTCAGTCTTATTTTCCTTAGCCCCTATTCAAGATGCAGTTGTTCCAGTTCCAAAGCCTCTGACACACAAAGAAAGTAGCAAAAGTATTTATGAGCATGATTATATTGCCAAATAAAAAATAAAATATCATAATGACAACTATCAATTTTACCTGTCATCTTGACTAGACCACAGTCTCAACTACTGGATCACACACTAGCTTAGGTGTTGCTCCCATGGCAGAACACAGGTGTTAGGAGAGCCTGCCATTATGTCTTCCTAAGTCATGAAGAGTGTTCTAGATAAACTAGGTGGGGCTGATTCAATCACAGCATAACAGAAGATGATGGGGCTCAGTGGTGGATGGCAGATGCAGGTCTTCCCAGGAATTCCAGCCTGTCTTTCCTGAGGGCCAGCAAGACCTGAGGCTGCCTAGGCAGACCCTACAATTACTGTTACCCGGAGCTCACATCCTCAGCTCTCCTCAAAGTCACGGGTGACAGTACAAACTCTACGACAGTGTGAGAAACACAAGTTCAGCTCTATATCAGGATCACATTGGAGAAAACTAGTATTATTCCCTTCATGATTAATGTCCACTTCCTTTCCCAAACGCCTCCATGCACAGAAGACAATAGAAGTGTCCAGGCAATAGTGAGTGAGAAAGTCCCCTCAGCCTACCCAGGTTCTGCAGACCCGAGGCCTGGAATTTTGACTACAGAAAACACATAGTCTGTTTTTAAGGCAGCGAAGAAGAAAGGGAACTGTGAGAATCAAGTCTACAGGGAAGGAAAATGGATTAGCAGAAAGAGGGTGAACTGAATCAGTCTGAGTCAGATGTGCACAGTTTTACAAGACGAGGGGGGATAACTGTGAAAACCATCAGGTTTTAAGGACCCCGACCCTGGGCGAGCCTCGCTCTTGGCTCCCATCAGAACTCAAAGCCTGTTCTAATCAGAGATTCCCATGGAGGTCTCTGCCCTGGTCTAACTGGAAAAAACTCTCCAGGTTTCTCTAGGATTCCTCAGGACTCTCGTCCTGTTGACCACGAAAGGATTATTTCTGCCCCCAAAGTGACACCCTGGCTTCTGTGGAGGTGAGGATGTGTCCTCCTGTTACAGAAACAAAGAAACAAAAAGGAAAAAAAAGTTTTGCATTCAGAGACGTGAACTGTTAGTACAGATTGTAAATCTGGAGACGTTCCCTGGGGAAATTTGACAATGAGGAGCCGCAGACCATGACAGGAAGCCAGGCCTTAGCAGCACCGGCTCCTGCCCTGGAGACAGCCCCGAGCTCAGTGTCCGGGCGCCCCCTGGTGGTCACGGGGACCCCTGCAGGGAGGTTTGTGTCCCGGGTGCCCCCTGGTGGTCACGGGGACCCCTGCAGGGAGGTTTGTGTCTGGGCTCACACTGACCCCGCCTCACTGTGTCTCTAGCACAGTAATACACGGCCGTGTCCTCGGTTTTCAGGCTGTTCATTTGCAGACTGGCGATGCTTTTGGAATCATCTCTGGAGATGGTGAATCTGCCTTTCACAGACGCGGCGTATTCTGCTGTCCCACCATAAGCTTTGCTTCTGATGAAACCTACCCACTCCAGCCCCTTCCCTGGAGCCTGGCGGACCCAGTACATGTAGTAGTCACTGAAGGTGAATCCAGAGGCTGCACAGGAGAGTCTCAGGGACCCGCCAGGCTGGACCAAGCCTCCCCCAGACTCCACCAGCTGCACCTCACACTGGACACCTGCAAACAAAAACACACCACCCTGGTCAGAAACTGCCACTCATATCCACAGTTAGCCTCACTCATGTCTCCTCACACTCAATTTTTCTACTTCTCCATGAATCACCTTTCAAAATAGCAACAAGGAAAACCCAGCTCAGCCCAAACTCCATGGCCGGTGGTCTGTGTTCAGTGCTGATCACCAAGTGGAAACTTCTGGGAATCCCAGGCGGGGTTTCCTCTCCCAGAGCTGCAGAGTCAGGGCTGGGCTGGTTTTCATCAGCAGAGGGAGGACCCTATTTGCATGTCTCCTACTATATAGCAAGCACTGGGGTGGGACGCCTGAGGAGAGGGCAGTACCCGGATAATATGACTGTGCCTTGCAGGAATTTGGTGACAATGGTGGTACTTGGAAAATATGCTGTCTTATTATAAAATTATGCTGTGATAAACTCTTTGAACTGATAACCCTATTTTATTTTTACACATTTGTGTAAATTATGTTTTGTCGGAGTCAATGGTTTCTCCATGAAGTAAACCACACATGGAAAAAGGGCAAAGTATGTGTCTAAGAGCTCCTGTCTGGGATGAGTAAGCCCAGGTATCTGAGGCTGTGCTCCTCATAAATGGCCCCAATTACTCCCTGAACAAACTCCAGGACACAACTGCGGGTGCCTCGTGTGGTTGTGGAACCCACTTTCTGTAGTGAGAACATGTGTATTTTTGCTGTATTCTAGCATTCATCTAAAATACGGTGAGAACTAGGGTTAAGGCAGATAAGTTCTTAAGTATTTCTGAAATTTAGTATACACATTTTTCTGTCTTTCTATCACTTCTTCATTGTCTAAATCCATTTGTTTGCTTGTAATAAATTTTGTAAGTTTTAGTTTACAGATAATAAACTTTCACATATTTAAATTGCACAATTGATAAATATGATGTAACCATCATTATTATCAAGGTGGACAAGAGAATTCTCAGTATTTCCTTTTGTTCTTCTACACTGGCAAATCCTGATCTACACATTGCTGCCAAGTCATTTAGTTTATTAGAATTTATAGAAATGACATAACGCAGTATATATTCTTAATTGCTTGGCTTATTTTACTTAACATATATTATTTGATATTTTACCTTGTAGTTGGATATAGCAGACATTTATTTATTACAAATTTTGGGTAACATTCTAGCAAACAAATGTATCACAATTTGTTTTTCTATTAAGCAACCAAACAATATTTGAATGTTTTATTATTCTGGGTCTTACTAAAAATCTGCTACTAAGCTTGGAAATACACATAGAAAGGGAATATATTCTTACTTTTTACAACTGCATCAACAATAGCATAAACATAGAAGATGGAACTTTGCAAATTTTCTTTAATACTTTCAATAATTAATGTTTCAAAACACACAAGTCTGAGGTTCAGAGAGAAGTAAGTTCTCATAGTGATTAACAAAGCCAGGGTTTGAAATTACAAGGTAGAGTCTGGAATATGAAATATAGGCTACTCCAATAAAAAAATACAAATATATATTGGATTGCTTGAAACTGAGTGTGGTAAGCATGCTGTAGTGTGAAATTTTAAGGGACCACATACTGAAGAGCTATCCTATCATCTTGAAACCCTTTCCTGGAGAAGGGGACAGTCATAAAATCCTTTCTTGAAGTGTCTGTCTGGGAGAAAAGAAGAGCCCACACTTCTAAAATATATTCAGATCCAATTCCTTTATTTCCACTACAGAACTAAGAATTTGCTCTGCAGAAGCAAACCACTGAAACCAGAATCCTAGGGACACTGTTTCAACCCCTCAGGAGTTGAGATGGGAACAGAGGTCCCCACCCAAAGTCCATTGAGAAGCAGCTCCTCTTTCTTATGGAATCAGAGCCTTAGTCTGCAGGGCAGAGCTGCAGAGTCAGGGCTGGGCTGGTTTTCATCAGCAGAGGGAGGACCCTATTTGCATGTCTCCTACTATATAGCAAGCACTGGGGTGGGACGCCTGAGGAGAGGCAGTACCAGATAATATGACTGTGCCTTGCAGGAATTTGGTGACAATGGTGGTACTTGGAAAATATGCTGTCTTATTATAAAATTATGCTGTGATAAACTCTTTGAACTGATAACCCTATTTTATTTTTACACATTTGTGTAAATTATGTTTTGTCGGAGTCAATGGTTTCTCCATGAAGTAAACCACACATGGAAAAAGGGCAAAGTATGTGTCTAAGAGCTCCTGTCTGGGATGAGTAAGCCCAGGTATCTGAGGCTGTGCTCCTCATAAATGGCCCCAATTACTCCCTGAACAAACTCCAGGACACAACTGCGGGTGCCTCGTGTGGTTGTGGAACCCACTTTCTGTAGTGAGAACATGTGTATTTTTGCTGTATTCTAGCATTCATCTAAAATACGGTGAGAACTAGGGTTAAGGCAGATAAGTTCTTAAGTATTTCTGAAATTTAGTATACACATTTTTCTGTCTTTCTATCACTTCTTCGTTGTCTAAATCCATTTGTTTGCTTGTAATAAATTTTGTAAGTTTTAGTTTACAGATAATAAACTTTCACATATTTAAATTGCACAATTGATAAATATGATGTAACCATCATTATTATCAAGGTGGACAAGAGAATTCTCAGTATTTCCTTTTGTTCTTCTACACTGGCAAATCCTGATCTATACATTGCTGCCAAGTCATTTAGTTTATTAGAATTTATAGAAATGACATAACGCAGTATATATTCTTATTTGCTTGGCTTATTTTACTTAACATATATTATTTGATATTTTACCTTGTAGTTGGATATAGCAGACATTTATTTATTACAAATTTTGGGTAACATTCTAGCAAACAAATGTATCACAATTTGTTTTTCTATTAAGCAACCAAACAATATTTGAATGTTTTATTATTCTGGGTCTTACTAAAAATCTGCTACTAAGCTTGGAAATACACATAGAAAGGGAATATATTCTTACTTTTTACAACTGCATCAACAATAGCATAAACATAGAAGATGGAACTTTGCAAATTTTCTTTAATACTTTCAATAATTAATGTTTCAAAACACACAAGTCTGAGGTTCAGAGAGAAGCAAGTTCTTACAGAGAGTAACAAGAAATTTGTCAGCCTAGGTAGTTTGTCAGCCTAGCTTGTCTTTCTTCACTCTCTGCTAAAATAGGCTAGAGACATTAAGATCAATATGTAACAAATTTGAAAATTAGAACAAGTCCCAAGTGAAGTCAAAGTTACTGTGTGGTTACTAATGTGGTAGACAGGAGTCATGGCTGGATACTAAAAGAGTGTTCACATCTATTTTATCTAGATTAGTAAAATATTTTGCGTATCCATTAGGTAATAGTCCCACTGAGAGCCTTGATTTAACATTATTTCTTGATGAATAACACCTTAATAATTGAAGTGGTGGTTATTAACTAATAATTTATATTATTAGTACAAACTTTCATTTAGGATAAATGCCTCTATCTGATGTAAAATCAGGCCAGAAGGCAGAAGTTATTGCACTTATTAGAGATAGTCAATTAACTAAAGACCAGGATTAAATACAGATGTTCAACAGTAGTACAGAATTTTAAACTGTGCTGCAGGCAGAGGAGGTTGTTAAATCTTCTGGAAGCCCCATCAAAATGGACCACAAGAAAAGACATTTTTAAATAAATTCTTACATTCTAGAGACCTCACATATACACTTGAAATGGAATGCAAGCAAAGAGAAAAAAAACTAGTATGGAAACTAGAATACTACAAATTTTCAATCTTAACCTGGTGCGTAGTATTATCTAAACATAGACGGCATTGCCATTGTTCATATCATACAGGATCAATCCCACTCACAATATTCTTAATATGTTGAAAAAATGGCATCATTAAATTGAAAAAACATAAAAACTTTAATAAAATATGGAAACTCTCTTGGCCAAGAGTTATCCCACAAGCATATGGCATCAGGGTCCCTCCCTCAGGACACAACAGTTACTACCCTATAACTCGGGAGCTGGAAGATTCAAACATTTAGAAATTTTACCCTCATTGCTCCCCTTCACCCTATTGCATGCATGTGTTACACAATATTGAAAGTAATTTTTGTATTATACTCACTCCAATCACCAAAAGTTTAAGGTTGCCTTTTTATGTCTTCTAACAGTATTTTGTGATCTTCAACCATGAAATTACATATGTTGGGAAAAAATCAGGAAAGTTCTGCTGTTGAAACAAATCAGAATAAATTTTATCAGGTAGTATTAACCAAAACGCTGCAGAAAAAATTAAGGCAGTCAATTCTTGGGTTGATATTTTGCAACTAAAGAATCAGTTCAGACCCTCATGCCTATAATTCCACTGCTTTGAGAAGCAAAACCAGGGGAATCATATGAGACTAGGGCTTTTTTTTTTTTTTTTTTTTGGAGATGGAGTCTCACACTGTTGGAGACCCCATTTCTATGAAAAAATTTTTTAAAAAATTAGCTGGTTGTGGTGGTGCATTCCTCTTCTCCTAGCTAGTCAGGAAGCTGAGACAGAAGGATTGTGTGAGCCAGGAGTTCAAGGTTACAGTGAGCTGTGATTGTGCCACTGCACTCCAACCTCTGCAACACAGTGAGAGCCTATCTCTCATTACAGTAACAAGAACGAAGAATAATTCACAATTGTAAGGCTGCCCAAATAGAAGATATTAGTATCCTCAGGAATCCTCTGGCACTTGTGATGTTTTGGAGCAGACAGCTCAGCTAAGACACTCAGAATAAGTGGATGATTTTAGATAGTGAAAAGCCTCCACACAAGACACTGAAACAGGACTCTTGCATAATCCCCTGCCCCGTGCCTTTCACCTCTTTCTCCTCATTTTCCTCCTTCTTTTCATTATGATTTGCTTATTCTTAGAAGCAGTCTTCTTGTTTTGCATAGACTTGGTTTTTGTCCACCCATGTTGGACATTGACCTACTTTTATTCATGTTTTTATAGTAGCTACATAGAATAAGTCATCAGACTATTGTTTTGATGTCTGACTGCTGATAACTAAAGGCTCATTCCTCCATCATCTCCTTTCTTTCTGACATGAGGTGAATCTAGCTGGCACTCACAGGAACTCCCTCATTTGATGCCATTTGGAGGTTCAAATCCCAGAAACTCATTTCTGTGAGACAGAACCCTCACTTTGCCTCCATCACAAAGCCACTGTAGGAACCCTGAGCCAGTCTCCTTTCTTGCTCTATTGTGCCATTTTGGACATTCCCGAGAGACCAGCACTACTCTCCGCAGACACCTCCAGAGGTAATTAACCTTTCCATATTCTTGTGGGGGAGTGTGCGGCACCCACAGATGTGACATCCACACTACATTTCAGTTGAGATGTCTTGGACTCTTATGGTGTCAAATAGAACAAATGCTGTGAGCTTGGTGTCACGGCTCCTAACCACAGGACACACCTGTTCCCTGAACCAACTCCAGGACACATACAGCCAGACATGCCTGGTGTGGTTTGATTAACACCCATTATGTAATGAAATCATGACAATATTTTGTTATATTCTAGTGATTCCTTAAAGCTATAGGTCGGCTTAGGGTTTATTCATGTGTATATCCAGGAGTCTTTGATTTCTCATATATATTTAGTTAAGTCTTTAATTATGTGTTGAGAAATTTAAAATTTCTTCAATTTGATGAGTGAAGTCCTTATGCCAATGTTCTGTGATTTTCTTTTTTTATTTCTCATATATTTTATTCATCTCTAACTTATTTTCTACCAAATTATATGTGTTTAAATTTGGAATATTTTAATGAGGTGAAATTAGCAAATAATAGACCTCCCTTAAGGTGTACAATTTGACAAATAGTGACATAACCATTACCTTTCTCAACATAGAAAATACTCAACTACCCTCAAAATTTCCTCTTGTTTTCCTGTAATTTCTGGTTCCTACACCTTCCCTTCTCACCCCATGCCCAGAGTCAACTACAGGCTTGCTTTATGTAACTTTAGATTAGTATTAATTTTATAGAATTTATAAAAGAGGAATTGTATGTATGCACTTGTATTCATCTTATTTGACTCATCATACGTACTTGTGAATTCACCCTTGCTGTTGAGCGTATCCAGCAGTACCTGATTGTAACAGTGGGTGTTTTTCCAGTGAATGAATTTACCACAGTTTGTTTATGATTAAGCTGCTGATTGATATTTGGATTGCTTTCAGTACCTGGGTATATTTTTTTTAAAAAGTTGCTGCTATCTTAGAGAAATACACAGCTGAGAAACACAACGTTCCTATTCTTACAGCAATACGAACATCAGCTAAACTGGAAAAGCTGCACTATAATAAATTGTCTTCAATACATCGGGTAATTGAAGTTGTAGAATTTTGTGTGTGTGAGAGCTTGTGAGTGAGAGAAAACGAGGGTAGAAGTGAGAAAGAAGAGAAAGAGATCCTACATAATTGACCATAATTTGTGAGGTGCTCAAATAAATACAGGGACTCAGAGTCTTCACGGAAAAGGTCCACATAAGATGGAGAGGACGTCTCGATGCACCTACATATGGTTATATGTTCTTATAAATTCCAGTTTCTAATAACACAAAGAATCACATACATGAGAATAAATGGGGTGTCCAGTGGTGAAATATGATGGTGATGCCAAACTCCAACTCCAGCACCTTTTCCCCTGGTTGCACCTGCCTTGATGTGTCCTGAGCGCCCCCTGGTGTCCTGAGCGCCTCCTGCTGTTCCCGAGCTTCCCTGCAGGGAGGTTTGTCTGGACTCACGATGTCTTTCCCTCGCTGTGACTTTGGCATAAAAATTCTTGCTTGTGGACTCTTTGCTCAGGGAGCTCAGCTGTAGGAAGAAACGTTTTTTGGATGTGGATCTGGAGATGGTGACTGGACTCCTGAGGAGTGGGTTGGATTGTGCACTCCCTCATGACCTGTGCACCTGATTCACTCCAGTCTCTTCCTTGGGGGGCTGATGGATCCAGCTCCAGCAGGAAGCACTGGTTGTGATGGGAAACGCAGACATGGCACAGGTGAGGGAGGGGGTCTGTGAGGGCTTCATCAGGCCAGGAGTGCATGAGAAACACAGTTGTTGGCATGCACAGGTTCTGAACAACACGTTGAAATTCACAAATATACATATTTTGATGAGAATGAAGAGTTCATTTTTTTTTTTGAAATGTCTTGGTCCACTAGAGAAAATAGTAGATTCTGAGGATAGAATTAGACAAATATATGGTCACATTTTTTTCTTCAAACTTTCAACCAAATAAGAAAGAGAAACTGCTGTCAGGATAATGGGCATTGTGTTATTAGCTCTATCTAAGATAACAGTGATTTTCAGAATAAGGTTGACAGGTGACAGCCTAAAGGATGTCCTAATACTGAATCCAACATTAGTCCTGAGCAGCAATCACTGGCAGTGGAGGTCTACTTACGTGAGGGAACATCTGACTCTGCAAACTTCACATGGGAATCTCTGCAGGCCCTTGGTTGTACAGGACCCTCTCCTCCCTCAGACTCAGAGTAAGGACAATGTGCTCTTTATCTGGGAGAAGTGAGGATTAGCGGGTGGAAAGAACCAAACTCACTCTAATCAATATCTCTGTACTTGTACAGAAACCAAAGTTTAAAAGAAACCATGAACTTGGGGTAAAGTAGGAAATCACAATTGTTTTCAGGCTGCCTGCTTGCTTCTCCGTGTCATCTAAGAGAACCAAGTATGACCAAGTTTTCTTATGTACATATCCATAAACGGTTTCTCCACTCTGAGAACAGACCTCCTATACCTCCAACATCAGGGAGCACCTGGACCAGGCACCCAGCACAGCTCTCTGACATCATCACCCAGTTTTTGACAAAGAGACACCTGGAGCTCCTCCCAAACAATGACTGAGCACACAGAAGATGCTAATGCGTGGCTGCTGCTGGACACATGGGGGATTCCTGATGGACAGCATGCTCTGGGAAGAACCAATTGCCTTGATGGACTTACCTTGGACCACAGCGTTGTTAGGAAGCTCCACCAGACTCCCACCCTTCTCCAGCACTCGTTGTGAGATTGACATAGTGGACTGACAGTGGCTACAGCCTCACCCAGCCTCCCACACATTTTTCTGCCTCTTGCCTCTCCCTCAGACTCCACCAGCTGCACCTCACACTAGACACCTACAAACATAGGGACATTTTAGTCAGAAACTGCCACACATAATCAATGTTTTTTTCACTCATATCCACTCACACTCAATATCTCTAGTTCTCCATTATTTGCCTTTTAAAATTGCAACAGGAAAAACCCAGCTCAGCTCTAACTCTGTGGTGAGCCATGTGTGTTCAGAGCTGATCATCAAATCAAAACTACTGGTAATTCTGGACTGGGGCTCTTCTCCCAGAGCTGTAGGGTCAGGGCTGGGATGGTTTTCATTAGGAGAGGGAGGGCCCTATTTTCATGTCTCCTCCTTTGTAGCAAATGCTGAGGTGGGAATCCTGAAGAGAGTCCAGAGCAGATATGAGATTCCTGGAGGGGTTTAGCGGTGATGGCAGCATTTGGGAAAATATAATTTCTCATTATGTGATTTTCCCATTAAAATTACTAAGCACATATTATTTTGTTTCTATTTTACGTATTCGTAAAAATAGAAATATAACTGTATTAACAAACTTTAAGAAATATGAAGGGATAAATAGAAAACAATAAAAGAGAGGAGACTTCAATACCTCATCCTCAATCATGTATACAATGTCCACAAAAAAATTCTTAGGAAGCCACTGGACTTAGACACCACTGTTGGACAAACTGACCTAATAGACATTCCAACTAAGTGCAGTGTAATACGCAGCTTCCCATGCATGCAACAGATATTCTTCATGATAGGTTATATGTTAGAGAAAAAATGACTCTCAGCATTTAAAAAAGTCATGCCAACCGTTCTCTAACTTTTTCAAAAATTCATGAGGTGCCAACCTTCTAAACTCTTTCTAAAAGGCTACAATTACCATATTACCAGTAATAGACAAAGGCAAAAGAAGAAAATTCAACCTCAGACAAATATTCTTAATATATACAAACAAACTACTCCCAAATAATAGTCAAGTAAGCTCTACAAGATTTTGAAAGGATCATACATCATGACAAACTCAAATTTATTTTTGAGAGACACGGGTAATTCAATATCCTCAAATCAATAAATTTGGTGTGCTAACATAAGAGAATAAAGAAAAAATTCCATTAACTTCTCACCAGACACAGAAATAACATTTAAAAATGCAAGATTTTATAATAAAAGCTCTAAAATGTACGATCAGAAGAATATAACCTGTACATAATAAAAGTCATTATGAAAAGTCATACATATTATCATACTTAATAGTGAAAGATTAAAATATTTTGCTATAATATCTGTAACACGATAAGAATAAACTTGAAGGCATTTTACTTCCAGATTTCAAAAGTAATTACAAAAGTAGAGCAATAAATAAATATACAGAGAGAACTCAGAAATAACCTGATGTATCGATGGCAAACTGATTTTCAGCATGAGAACCAACAATATACGATCAATAAATCAAAGTCTCTCCCTGAGAGGGTGTTGGAAAAACTGGACTTACACATGCAAAGAATCAACAATTTTATGTTAGAATAAACACAAAAATTAACTCCAAATGGGCAAAATAGTTAAATGTATGGCCTGAAATTGTAAAATTTTCCCCACCCAAAAATAATATTCTTAACGATTTCCTATATTTCACATTATCGGCACAGACAACAAAAGCAGAACTGAACAAGTGGAACTCCATCAAAACAAAAACATTCTGCACAGCATGGAAAAAATTCCAACCTACAGAGTGGGAGACTATAATGGTAGCCACACATCTGAGAAAGTGGTAATATCCCAAATATACATGCATCTTCTGCAACTCATTAGCAAAATCATAATTGTCTAAATGGAAAGTTGTCAGTATTTCACCTTGAAAAAATTAGGAACATAGATCTCATGTTAAATGTTCTTTTTTATGGGTAATCGTAAGTTTTACGGTATACATTGTTAGGGTAGATTTTGTAGTTATTCAATCCAACACTAATATAGGTGGTACTGGTGAATTTACTTAATAGATGTTATTAAAACCATCATCGGCCCATCGTGGTGTTTCAGCCCTTTGGGAGGCCCAGGCAGGTGGATCACCTGAGGTCAGTGGTTGGAGACCAACCTGATCATCATGGAGAAACCTCACCTCTACTAAAAATACAAATTAGCTGGGAGTGGTAGCACATGCCTGCAATGCCAGCTACTCGGGAGGCTAAGGTAGGAGAACTGCTTGAAACCAGGAGGCAGAAGTGGCAGCGAGCTGAGATCATGCCACTGCACTCCAGCCTGGGCGACAGTGTGAGACTCTGTCTCAAAATAAATCAATAAATACACAAAATAAAATAAAAATAAAAGCTGTCATCAGCTGAGTCTAGGTTATGTAGACTGTCATTGATAAAAATGGGTGGGTCTGATTCCATCGGAGCAGAACTGGAGAAAGTGAAATTCCGTGGTGATTCAGCAACTTCATCTCTTTCTGGAACTTCCAACCTGCACTTACTGATGGACGATCTTATGGACACTGGATATTCCTAGACAACTCCAAAACTTTTCAACCTTTATTCTCACAGAAAAGTGGCGTGTTCATCTGTAGTGTGTCAACCCTAAATAACGGACAGAGAGAGACCCTAAAATATAATAATACTTATTCTAGGACATGTATTACAATGGAAATATGTATGGGTGCATTCCGGTTGGTAATGGAAGATGAAGAATGAAGAAAAAATGTGGAGGCTTACACAAGCCGTTTTGAGATAATTATCCTGGGCCAGAAGAATCGGTAACAAGGGTGACATCGGTGTGAGGTTGAACAAGCAGTTGCTGGGCAGATATACTTGGAGAAGTAACTCTTAAGGTTGTGGTTGCCTTTGTGCAAGGTTGTGGCTGTGCAGAGTCTCTTTACGATAGTTCTGTTATCAGGAACAGAACCCTCCTTCGTGACCTTACCCAGCTTCATTTATTAGGGGTTTTTGTTTTTGCTTTTTGTTTTGTTTTGTTTTGTTTTTTGGGACGGAGTCTCTCTCTGTCGCCCAGGCTGGAGTGCAGTGGTGCAATCTCGGCTCACT
Organism: Cercopithecus mona; assembly: GCA_014849445.1. NCBI lineage: Eukaryota > Metazoa > Chordata > Mammalia > Primates > Cercopithecidae > Cercopithecus > Cercopithecus mona. Next base: position 49,051 of record JABBCR010000764.1, on the reverse strand, counting down.
GCAGCCTCCGCCTCCCGGGTTCACGCCATTCTCCTGCCTCAGCTTCTCCAGTAGCTGGGACCACAGGTGCCACCACCTCGCCCGGCTAATTTTTTGTATTTTTAGTAGAGATGGGGTTTCACCGTGTTAGTCAGGATGGTCTCGATCTCCCGACCTCGTGATCCGCCCGTCTCGGCCTCCCAAAGTGCTGGGATTACAGGCGTGAGCCACCGTGCCCGGCCAGATTTACTAGGGTTTTAACACAAGTGGCTCCATCTTGATTCTGATAAATTTCACAGGCTCTTTCTAACACTTCTGAAGCAGATGACTCTGACAGTGTGCACTGTTAATTCAACATCCACATCCCATTTGGATCAAATAAGTTTACCCCCTTCACTATTAATGGCCAATTGCATTCCGGGATGAGCCTACACACAACACAGTGGAGGGTCCTGAGCAGATGGGGAGGGAAGGAAGTCCCAGCAGACTTTCCCACATGGCTGCAGGAGCCACAGCCTGAGCCCACCTGAGCTCCAAGAAAATGCCTTGAGCCCTGGAATGTAGACCATGGAGACCATCTTTTCCTTTTTCAGGAAGCAGAAAACTAAAATTTTAAAGGAAGAACAAGCACTACAAAGAAAGAACGAAGTCTGTGAGCAAAAGCAGCACCAGGTCAGTGCTGATACTGACTGGCTTTGGTGTCAGGAGAAGGGTCAGACGAGAAATCTGTGAGCTTCTACATGACACTGACACTGGCCCAGCCTCTCTGTTGACTGCGATCAGAATCCCAAAGACTGTTCTAGTCCAGGAATCTCCCTGAGGTTTCTGTCCTGGGTCTGATTGGAGAAAACTCACCAGGCACCGCTGAGCTTCCTCAGGACTCTGATCCTGGTGAGGACTTTTCATCTCTGTAAGCAACAATCTGCATTTTGTGCATATGAAAATAGGTTATCATAATAAATAGTCGTTTAAAAACTATGTAGAGATGACATTACTAAGCACAGAGTTCTAAACTTAGAGACGTTCACTAGAGGAACTGTAAAAAGATGGCGTCCCACATCCTGACAGGAAATCAGCCTCCGTGTGCACCGGCTTCCGGGTTGACTCTGATCAGTGGGTCCCGAGCGCCCCCTGCCGCTGATTTCCCCCCGCGTCCCTGCAGGGAGGTTTGTGTCTGGGCTCACACTGACTTCCCCTCACTGTGTCTCTCGCACAGTAATACACGGCCGTGTCCTCAGCTCTCAGGCTGTTCATTTGAAGATACAGTGTGTTCTTGGCGTTCTCTCTGGAGATGGTGAATCTGCCCTTCACGGAGTCAGCGTACCATGTGCTACCCCCACCAGTATTAATAGCTGAGACCCACTCCAGCCCCTTCCCTGGAGCCTGACGGACCCAGTGCATGTCATAGCTACTGAAGGTGAATCCGGAGGCTGCGCAGGAGAGTCTCAGGGACCCGCCAGGCTTTGCCAAGCCGCCCCCAGGCTCCACCAGCTGCACCTCACACTGGAAACCTGCAAACAAAAAGACACCAAGGTCAGAAACTGCCACACATATCCACTGTTCCTCTCACTATGTCTCCTCACACACAGTATTTCTACTTCACTCTCAATTACCTTTCAAAAGAGCAACAAGGAAAACCCAGCTCAGCACAAACTCCATGGTGTGTTCTGTGTTTAGTGCTGATGGCCGAATAGAAACACCTGGGAATTCTGGGGCTGGGCTCCTCTCCCAGAGCTGCAGGGTCAAGGCTGGGCTGCTTTTCTTCAGAAGAGGGAGGGACCTATTTGCATGTCCCCGACTATATAGCAAGCTCTGGGGTGGGACGGCTGAGGAGAGGGCAGTGCTCAGAGCAGATGAGAGTGTCCCGGAAAACACTGGAGTCAATTCTATCTCTCAGGAAATATAACTTCAGATTATGTGATTGTGCCTTGATAATCATTTAGTATTCATTGTCTTACTTAATTTTTACATACTTGTAGAATATACTTAACGCAAGTGTGAATGTCACATTTTTAGAGAAGATAATTACATGCAGAACAGAGCAGCTGTGCAATGTGTCCAATATCACACATCTGGACAGAGTTAGCCCTATTATCTGTGCCTGTGACTCTAAACACTGGAGGAGTCGGCTCCCCTGAGACAGCTCCAGGGTGGTGTGGGACATGCCTAGAGGGGTTTTCAGGATGTCCCACCTGTCCTAACAACTTTATGTAATTTTGCCATTTGTAGTGTTTACCTGAAATATACAATCAGTGTTCACATGTGTGTATTGTCAGGAGTCCGTGATTAGTCAAGTGTCAATATTTATCTTTTTCTTGTTTTTTTCTCAGCCAATATATTCTTTTTTGTTACTACTTTATTAAAATCAATTAATAATGAAAACAAATTGACAGTGCAGTATTTGGGAAATGTTGATATATGTGTGCAGTCATTGAGTCAGCACTTCAATCATGCTGTTAGCAATTCAATTAACCTCTATTTTCTTTCTCTCATTTCTGTGTAATTTCATTTCACCACCTTGTTACTCTTACCACCCTTTTCTCAGAAAATTCAGATCTTCTTCATGTTAATTTACAATAGTTGCATCTTCTACAATTCATACAAATAAAATCACTTGAGAATCCCAGGACTTTGGGAGGCCGAGACGGGCGGATCACAAGGTCAGGAGATCGAGACCATCATGGCTAACACAGTGAAACCCCGTCTCTACTAAAAATACAAAAAATTAGCTGGGTGCAGTGGCGGGTGCCTGTAGTCCCAGCTACATGGGAGGCTGAGGCAGCAGAACGGCGTGAACCCGGGAGTTGGAACTTGCAGTGAGCCGAGATTGCGCCACTGCACTCCAGCCTGGGCGACAGAGCATGACTCCGTCTCAAAAAAAAAAAAAAAAAAAAGATCACTTGAGATTTACTGTGAATTCTTCAGCTTCCTTCACTCACCACAATGATTTTATAGTATCTTCATGTTCTTATGTGAATGAGGCATGCCTTGATTTCAACAGTTCATTGTATTTTGCTACATTAATATTTCTCAAATTGTTTAACAATGCACCAAATAATGGATACTTGATATGTTGACTCAGTTTCTGAATTTTATTTAGAAATTAGATACTAAGAATTATAATGTAAAAATTGAGAAATTAATCTTATTCTGACCTCATTAACAAAAACCATGAATAACTACAAAAAATAAACCCTTCAGGATGCACCTGCCACAGCTGAAAGAGGCTGTCTGGGGGGAATGAAATGTGAAAACCCAGAGCCAAACAGGGACACAAAAGCAGGTATTGCTGGAGGAACTTGAAGCTTTTGTGAACAGGAAAAGTTGACTTCAACTGTGATAGCCATTGCAACCATACACTTGAAATTCAGCCCTGAGTAGACTCACAGAAACGTGGTTAATAAAGGCCCAACAGAATGTAATATGTGATCATCTCCTAGAAGAAAAAATTAAATGCAAGAAAATAAATTACAAGTGAAATGCAAACTGAAATTATACATGCGTTTCATTTTTATATAAATATGAAAGCAAATAAAACTATGTTATTAAAAAAAATCCTGAGACAATTTGTCAGCAGATTTGTGTTTCAGGGCACATGTTAGCAAAGTTTCTCTGCGAGTAGCCATGTGCTATGCACTCAAAACATAGATCTATACAAAGAAATTAAGATTGTAAAAAAAGGGAAAATCAAGAGGAAGTACAATTATTATCTTCGTAATTGCTATAACATATAACTATATAAAGCGATAAAAATATATGTTATATTTTATATGTAAGTGCCAACTGAGGATAAACAAGAAAGTGTGGTGAGAAGGAGGAATTCAAGCACACAGTTACACTATCTCTGTATTTCACATCAAGGCCATCACAGTGTCTGCATTAGAATCCAATTATTTACAATTCTTACTGTAAACCTTATGGTAACCAATACCATATTTATAAAAAATGAATTAAATAATCTGTTAATAGAGAAATAAACATCATTATAAAATGCTAATTTAAACAAAAAATAACAGAAAAATTAATATTACCTTTAAAATAGAATTTATTATAGCTGATTTTAAAAAAAACAAGACCCAACTGTTAGCTTTGTACAAGAAAGTTATCCTACATATTCGCAAATAGAAAAGATAGAGATAGGAAAACATGGATTATGAAAACATGAACCAAAAGAAAGCTATAGCAGCCATATAAATTGCAGACAAAGTCGACATCAAAAAAACACTTTTAGGACTTAACAGGGATATTACATAGAACAAAGTGACCAGTTTTTTTTAAAGACACAAAAAAGACTTAACAAACGTATAATAGATGAAGAATGCACCATTTGTTGTGATTTACAGAACAAATGTGATAAACAGAGTAAAGATGTCAGTGAAACCATGCACCTAAGGGTGTCCTAGGGACTATGAACTTTCTTTGTATTCATGGAGGGCACCACTGAGAACTTCCTCTTGAATTTCTCCCTGTTGCCGCCCACACCAATCCTGATCCTGGAGCCTGCTGGACCAAGCTGATGCTGCAGTCAGTGAAGGTGAATCCAGAGGCTGCATAGGAGAGTCGCAAGAACTTCCCAGGCTATGACAGGTGGGACACATACACCATGAACTACTAAGTAGCCATAAACAGGAATGAGATCATGTCCTTTGCAGAGACATAGATGGAGCTGGAGACCATTATTCTCAGTAAACTAACACAGGATCAGAAAACCAAATACTACATGTTCTCACTTATAATGGGAGCTAAATGATGAGAACACATGGACACAGAAACAACACACACTGGGGCCTCTTGGAGGCTGGAGGGTGGGAGGAGAAAGAGAATGAGGAAAATAACTAAAATTACTAATAAGCACTGGGATTAATACTGGGTGTATTAGTTTGTTTCACACAGCTCATAAAGACATACCTGAGACTGGGAAATTTATACAGAATAAAAGGTTAAATGAACTCACAGTTCAACATGGCTGGGAGGCCTCACAATCATGGCAGAGGTCTAGGATGAGCAAGTCATTTTTTACATGGATGGCAGCAGGCAAAGAGAGAGCATGTGCTGGGAAATGTCCCTTATAAAACCATCAGTTTTCGTGAGATTTATTTACCATGATGAGCACAGCAAGGGAAAGACCTGCCCCCATTGTTAAATTACCTCTCACTGGGTCCCTCCCACAATGTGTCAGAATTCAAGATGAGATTTTGGTGGGGACACAGCTAAACCATATCATTATGTCCCTGGCCCCTCCAAAATCCAAGTCCTCATATTTCAGAACCAATCATGCCTTCCCAACAGTTCCCCTAAAGTTTTAACTCATTTCAGTGTTAACTTGAAAGTCCACAGTTCAAAGTCTCATCTGAAACATGACAAGTCTCTTCCTCCTATGAGCCTGTAAAATTAAAAGCAAGTTAGTTACTTCCTAGATACGATGGGGGTATAGGTATTGGGTAAATACAGCCATTCCACATGGGAGAAATTGGCCACAACAAAGGAGCTACAGACCCCATGCAAGTCCAAAATCCAGCAGGGCAGTCAAATCTTAAAGCTTCAAAATGATCTCTTTTGATTTCATGTCCCAAATTCAGGTCATGCTGATGCAAAAGGTGGGTTCCCATGGTCTTGAGTAGCTCTGGCCCTGTGGCTTTGCAGGGTACAGCCTGCCTAACAGCTGCTTTTACAGGCTGGTGATGAGTATCTGCAGCTTTTCCAGGCACAGAATGCAAGCTGTTGGTGGATATATCATTCTGGGGTCTGGAGGATGGTGGCCCTCTCCTCACAGCTCTGCTAGGTCATTCCCTAGTAGGGACTCTGTGGCAGGGTTCAAACCCCATGTTTCCCTTCCATACTACCCTAGCAGAGGTTCTCCCTGAGGGTCCCACCCATGCAGCGAACTTCTGCTTGGGCATCCAGGCATTTCCAGACATCCTCTGAAATCTAAGTGGAGGTTCCCAAACTGCAATCCCTGAATTCCATGCACCCGCAGGCTGAACACCACGTGGAAGCTACCAAGGCTTGGGGTTTGCACCCTCTGAAGCAACAGCTCAAGATATACCTTGGCCCCATTTAGTTATTGCTGGAGTTGCTGGGATGTAGGGCTTCAGGTCCCAGAGCTGCTAAGGCTGGGATTGCCCTTGGTTTGGTTCCCGTAAGAATTTTTTTCTGCTAGACCTTTAGGACTCTATTGGGATGGGCTGCTGTGAAGACCGCTGACATGCCCTGGAGACATTTTCCCCATTGTCTTGAAGATTAACATTTGTTTCCTGGTAACTCATGCAGGATTTTCTTTTTTATCTCATTGTCAGGCTGTAAATTTTTCAAGTTTTTATGGTCTGCTTTCCTTATAAAACTGAATGCCTTTAACAGCACCCAAGTCACCTCAGGAATGCTTTGCTGCTTAGAAATTTATTCCACCAGATACCCTAAATCATCTCTTTCAAGTTTAAATTTCCACAAATCTCTAGGGCAGCGGCAAAATACTACCAGTCTTTTTGCTCATACATAAGAGTCATCTTTGCTCCAGTTCCCAATAATTTCCTCATCCCCAACTGAGACCATCCCAGCCTGGACTTAATTGTTCATATCCGTATCAGCATTTTGGGCAAAGCCATTCACCAAGTCTTTCCAAACTTTACTACCTATTCTGTCTTCTTCTGAGCGCTCCAAACTATTTCAACCCCTGTCTGTGACCCAGTCTCCAAGCCACTTCCACATTTTCAGGTATCTACAGCAGTGAGTCATCTACTGGTACCAATTACTGTATTAGTCTTTTCTCACTTTACTAATGAAGACATATCTGAGACAGGGTAATTTATACAGTCGAAAGGTTTATTGGACTCACAGTTCCACATGGCTATGGAGGCCTTACATTCATGGCATAAGGGAAGTAGGACTAAGTCACATCTTAAATGGATAGCAGCAGGCAAAGAGAGAGCTTGTGCAGAGAAACTCCTTGTTACAAAACCAGCACATCTCATGAGACTTATTAACTATCATGAGAACAGCATGGGAAAAGACTGCCCCCTTGATTCAATTACTTCTATCAGGTTCCTCCCACTACACGTGGGAATTCAAGTTGAGATTTGAGTGGAGACACAGCTGAACCATTTCACTGGGTGATGAAATAATCTGTACAACAAGCCTCCATGACACAATTTATCTATGTAACAAACCTGTACATCCTACACATATACCCCTGAACTTAAAATATAAGTTAAGATAATTAATAAATAAATAATGTTTGTATATGCATATATATTATATACTTATATATACACATATATTTATATATTATATATGTATAAAATACATATGTATAGATAGAGTAATATAAAACAAGGAAATCTAAGAAAACAAGCTTGGCTAATTTTCTTTTCTATAATAATTAAAACAATTATTTTTAGAACTTTGTGTATATGACAAAGTGCTTTTTCAGTTCATATGGTTGCAATAGCCCTTATGAAAGATATAAACATCCCTGGCCTGACTGCGTAAATGTTGAAGGTAGACCTAGTTCTGGTTTCCTGAGTCAGAATCTTCCAGTTGTCCACACCCTCACAAGGCCAGAGAAGTGAGAGAGAGATTTCTATTCTGGAAAGGAGGGAGTGGATGGCACAACTGGTTTGGAGACACAACAAACTGCACCTGCATTTACAGAAGCAACGCCCACAGGGAACGTCCTAGCGCCATCTGGTCTCACACACACGCTTGGGACTCATGGTGGGGGACCCTGGCTTCGGACAGCTGTCAGTGCCCAGCTTGGAGAGGCCTGGGCGGAAGCCATGCAGCTCGTGGATCTTCCTGTCCGGCACCTCCAGGAAGCTCTTCACCTCCACCTCCAGGTGGCGCTGTCGGGATTTGCTCTCCTCAGCGTCTGTCTTTAGGGAACGCGCTTTGTCTTCCTGGTTTGATCGTCTCTCTGCCGCCTCCATCTTCTCAGAGACACCGTCGCGCTCTGACGTGAGCTGAGGTGGAAGTTCACTTTGTTTCGGAGATCTTCCAGCTCTGCCTCCTTTTCTCGGGCTCGGCCTCCAGTTCCTCCATCCTCCTCCTCAGCTGCGTGTTCTTCTCCTTCTCTCTGTGGATGTCACAGCCTCTTCCTCTGCTCCGCGCTGGCCGCCGACTCCTGCAGCGCCGTGGGCAGCAGGCGTCCGCCCTCCCGCCCGGGTCTGCAGCTCCATCTCCCGCCTCTTCCCGTGGGCAGCGCCCTGCGTCGAGCCGCCTTCAGCCTGTGGTTCCCAGACGGTGCCTGTCGGCTGCAGCGGCGTGAGAGGGCCTTTCCATCCGACCGTTGACACTGGATGCGGAGTAGAAGATGGGGCTCCACTCCGGGTTCTCGGGGATGATCACTCGAGGCTCCATGTTCTCCTGGGTCTTGTTTTTTTCCTATCTTGGCAGCTTCTTCCACCTCCCGGAATTTCTCTGCAAACTTTGTCAGCTGCTACTCAGAGGAAAACCCCAAACCAAACGCCGTGTTGGCTCTGCTGTGGGCCCACTGCCCAGACGTCTGTGACGTGTTGGTGGAGGTCATATTTGGTGCGATTGTGCTGTTTATGGTCACCTTGGCTCTGTCCACACTAACCATCCAGCCGCCTTGTGACATCATAGAAGCAGGAAAGCGGTGACCACCTATTGCTCGCAGGCATCCAGTTCTTGGTGTTTGGGTCAATCTGGAAGACCTGCCCTGGGGGGTGAAGATGGGCTGTTCTCCCATCTCTGGCGCTGCTCAGGCAGCCTCTCCGACCAGGCCTCTGGTGCTCGCTCTTCACCGGCTGGGCATCTGCTCCCTGCGCAGCACATGTGGCGGCCCCTGCGCGCCTGGCTCAGCCTTGGTGCCACTCCATTCCGCCAGGTGGGCCGGGCGGGGGCTCTGGAAAGAATCATTCTAAGAATTAAATTAAAAGAAAAATCTGTAATAAGGAGACGTCAGAATTCCATCTCAGAAAAAAAATTGAAAATATGTAATACATACAAAGTCCTGAGAAAAAACCTTGAAGCACAGGAAGGTCTCATGTGTAAGTAGTTTGTAATATGTTTATTGTTAAAATTACTACCTTTATGTTGTTTTGAAAAATTGAAGCAAAGCATAATGAAATTGTTTTGTGCTTATCTAGTACAACAGCCTGGTTAAGAAAACTGAAGAGCCCTGTAATCATGAGGCGGAGACCTAATCCGCGAGAGAGGCTCTAGTTCCTGTGTGGACACACACATTTGCCTGCTTCTGCCCGTCTAGGAGCTGCTTCTTGAAGCCTTCAGGAGGCAGGAGGGTAAATGAGTTTCTGAGGACAATCTAATCACATCCTGACTGGGAGAAAACATTAATGACCTAGGACGGATTAGAAAATACGTAGTTAAAACTTCATTGAAAATTGAGACATTTTGGTTGTATATATTTATAGGGAATAAAGCTATGTCATGATTTATGAATGCAAATCAGAATAATTGAATCGAGCTAGTTGACATATATATCGTCTCAAATCCTTATTTCTGTGTGTGTGTGTGACAGGGACATTTGAAATTTATTCTTGGCTATTTCAAAAAGACCAATACACTATGTTTAAGCTTACAAATAGACATCAATTTATGTAAACTATAGAGAATGATCAAAAGGAGTTATGGATTACTATAATTTTTATTAAGTTAATCATTGAGCTTCATTCTTTAGGTCATATTTTATAATTATTTTATATATTTTCTATTTATTATAATATAAAGACTACACATGTATGCATAACTTTGTGTATTTACACATGTGTCTATAGATATAAATTAATGTCCCTGTAGCTACATAATAGCTGATATCAACAAATGTTAACAGAATTCTAAAAGAACAAGTGCAAATTATTAGGAAGAATCTTTCTTGAAGGTTTGTATCTTTAAAAAATACACCTACATATAAATTTTAAAATTACAGAAACACAAATCTCAATAAAAATACATCATAAATAAAAATAGTAAAATATTGTCACCTTATAAGACTCCAGAGTCCCGCAAAAACAAATCCGCCTCCTGCATCTGAGAAAGGAAACCTCCCCCTGCATGGCCCTGCAGGGAGGTTTGTGTCTGGGCTCACACTGACTTCTCCTCACTGTGTCTCTCGCACAGTAATACACGGCCGTGTCCTCAGCTCTCAGGCTGTTCATTTGCAGATAAAGCGTGTTCTTGGCGTTCTCTCTGGAGATGGTGAATCGGCCCTTCACGGAGTCAGCGTACCATGTGCTACCCCCACCAGTATTAATAGCTGAGACCCACTGCAGCCCCTTCCCCGGAGCCTGACGGATCCAGTACATGTAGTAGCTACTGAAGGTGAATCCAGAGCCTGTACAGGAGAGTCTCAGGGACCCTCCAGGCTGGACCAAGCCTCCCCCAGACTCCACCAGCTGCACCTCACACTGGACACCTGCAAACACAGAGACACCAAGGTCAGAAACTGCCACACATATCTACTGTTCCTCTCACTCATGTCCACTCACACTCAATATCTCTAGTTCTCCATGAGTCACCTTTTAAAACAGCAACAAGGAAAACCCAGCTCAGCCTAAATTCCATGGTGAGTCTTTTGTCTTCAGTGCTGATCACCGAATGAAAATCCCTGGGAATCCCAAGACTGGGGTTCCTTTCCCAGAGCAGCAGGGTCAGGGCTGGGCTGGTTTTCATCAGGAGAGGGAGGGCCCTATTTGCATGTCTCCTACTATATAGCAAGCTCTGGGGTGGGACGCCTGAGGAGAAGGCAGTGCTCAGAGCAGATGAGAGTGTCCCGGAAAACACTGGAGTCAATTCTATCTCTCAGGAAATATAACTTCAGATTATGTGATTGTGCCTTGATAATCATTTAGTATTCATCGTCTTATTTAATTTTTACAGACTTGTAGAATATACTTAACGCAAGTGTGAATGTCACATTTTTAGAGAAGATAATTACATGCAGAACAGAGCAGCTGTGCAATGTGTCCAATATCACACATCTGGACAGAGTTAGCCCTATTATCTGTGCCTGTGACTCTAAACACTGGAGGAGTCGGCTCCCCTGAGACAGCTCCAGGGTGGTGTGGGACATGCCTAGAGGGGTTTTCAGGATGTCCCACCTGTCATAACAACTTTATGTAATTTTGCCATTTGTAGTGTTTACCTGAAATATACAATCAGTGTTCACATGTGTGTATTGTCAGGAGTCCGTGATTAGTCAAGTGTCAATATTTATCTTTTTCTTGTTTTTTCTCAGCCAATATATTCATTTTTGTTACTGCTTTATTAAAATCAATTAATAATGAAAACAAATTGACAGTGCAGTATTTGGGAAATGTTGATATATGTGTGCAGTCATTGAGTCAGCACTTCAATCATGCTGTTAGCAATTCAATTAACCTCTATTTTCTTTCTCTCATTTCTGTGTAATTTCATTTCACCACCTTGTTACTCTTACCACCCTTTTCTCAGAAAATTCAGATCTTCTTCATGTTAATTTACAATAGTTGCATCTTCTACAATTCATACAAATAAAATCACTTGAGAATCCCAGGACTTTGGGAGGCCGAGACGGGCGGATCACAAGGTCAGGAGATCGAGACCATCATGGCTAACACAGTGAAACCCGTCTCTACTAAAAATACAAAAAATTAGCTGGGTGCAGTGGCGGGCGCCTGTAGTCCCAGCTACTTGGGAGGCTGAGGCAGGAGAATGGCGTGAACCCGTGAGTTGGAACTTGCAGATAGCCGAGATTGCGCCACTGCACTCCAGCCTGGGCGACAGAGCATGACTCCGTCGCAAAAAAAAAAAAAAAAAAAGATCACATGAGATTTACTGTGAATTCTTCAGCTTCCTTCACTCACCACAATTATTTTATAATATCCTCATGTTCTTATATGAATGAGGCTTGCCTTGATTTCAACAGTTCATCGTATTCTGGTACATTAATATTTCTCAAATTGTTTGACAATGCACCAAATAATGGATACCTGATATGTTGTCTCAGTTTCTGAATTTTATTTAGAAATTAGATACTAAGCATTATAATGTAAAAATTGAGAAAATAATCTCATTCTGACCTCATTAACAAAAACCATGAATAACTACAAAAAATAAACCCTTCAACATATCTGAGTTGATGTCACAGAGAAAAAAAAATCCCTGTATTCTGAGAAAATAGGGACCTGCAGAGAGAACTAGGGTCCACTTATTAGAGTAACTGGGGCAGGTGCCACTCACTACATCATATTGAAGAAGGAAAAAGCTAACCTGGAAATGTTTCATGAGTTTCGAGGACGTGTGTGCTAATGGTGTGTGAATGTGAAACTCCCGGCACTTGCAGGCTTTTCCTACAGAATTGGGGAAATCCCCAGACAACTCACCCACCTGCTGTCCTGTGGTGTGGACTGGGGAGGAAGAACAGCAGCTCTGTTCAATGCTGAATGCCCCTTCACTATATGTGGGAGACATTTATTAAATCTTGTGTCCTGTGGGCACTGGTAGAATCAACTAGAACACAAGGAAACAGAGGACACCAAGGAAACTCTACCCAGAAACACCTCCCATCTCTTTCCTGAGGAATGAAATCCTGTATCTGTGGGGTAAGGACAGTGGGTCAGAAGCTGAGGACACTGATGAAAAACCACTGCGACTGGGAAGAGACACTCTGACACTTGGTGAAGGGAAGGAACAGGAACACTTGGAAGGCCATGCTTCAGAGCCAGTCTCACCACCCATAGCTAAGAAGGAGACTAGGTCAGAAGGTTGGAGAACGTGCCCCTGTGTCCAAGCCCCTTCACCACACAAACAATCACCAAGTAAATGTGTCAGCAGGATGCATCTGCCACAGCTAAAAGAGACAGACTCTCTCTGGGAAGAATGACATGTGAAAACCCAAAGCAAAACAGGGAAACAAAAGCAGGTATCACCAGAGGAATCTGAAGTTTTTGTGAATAGTAGAAGCTGACTTCGACTCCGATAGCTGGGGTAACCATACACTTGAAACCCAACCCTGACTGGATTCACAGAAATGTGGTTAATGAAGGCCCAGCAGAATGTAATATGTGATTGTCTCCAGGAAGAAAATAAATACAAGAAAATAAGTAACAAGGGAAATGCAAACTGGAATTCTACATACATTACAATTTCATTAAAAGTGAAAGGCAAGTAAAATTATGTCATTAAAAAAAAGATCTTGAGACAATTTGTCAACACATTCATATTTCAGGGCACATTTTACAAAGTTTCTCTGCTAATAACCATGTGATATGCACTAAAAACATAGATCTATACAAAGAAATTAAGATTGTATAAAAAGAGAAAATCAAGATGAAGTGCAGTTATTATCTTTGTAATTGCTATAACATATAACTATATAAAGTGATAAAAATATATATTATATTTTATATGTAAGTGCAAACTGAGAATAAACAAGAAAGAGTGGTGAGAAGGAGGAATTCAAAGTACACAGTTACACTATCTCTGTACTTCGGATCAAGGCCATCACAGTATCTGCATTAGAATCTAATTCCATACAATTTTGTAAACCTTATGGCAGCCAATATAATATTTATAAAACTTGAATTAGATAATATTTTAATAGAGGAATAAACATTGTTATGAAATGCTAATTTAAACACACAATAACAGAAAAATAATATTAACTTTAACAAAGAATTTATTGTAGTTGATTTAAAAAAGCATGGCCCAACTATTAGCAACGTACAAGGAAGTTACTGTACATATCCACAAATAGAAAAGATAAAGATGGTAAATGATGGATGATGAAAATATGAACCAAAAGAAAGTTATAGTTGCTGTGTAAATTTCAGACAAAGTAGACATCAAAAAGGACTTTCAGGACTTAACAGGGATATTACATAAGATAAAGTGACCAGTTTTGTAAAAAGATGCCAAACAAGACTTAACAAATATATAATAGATGAAGAATGCCCCATTCGTTGTGATTTACAGAACAAACGTGATGAAAGAAGTAAAGATGTCAGTGACAGCATGCACGTAAGAGTGCACGTAAAAACTTCCTCTTGAATTTCTCCCTGTTGCTGCCCACACCAGTCCCAGTCCTGGAGGCTGATGAACCACGATTATGCTGCAATCAGTGAAGGTGAATCCAGAGGCTTTGCAGGAGAGGCTTAGTGAACCACTGGGCTGTACAATTTTCCCCCCTCAGACTCCACCAATGAACTTCAAACAGGAATTCTGCAAACACAGATGGAACAGACTGAGAACAGCCCCATGTGGAGCAGCCGCAGCTGGACCTGATTCACAAGGGCCCCTGATACTGAGGGTGATGAGGAGGGAAGCCCAGATCAGTGCAGACCCCATGGTGAGGACACTGAGGAAGGGCACAGACATGGGGTGGCTCCTCGCCAGGGCCTGAAGGAACAGGGGATGAGCTGCCTTTCATAAGGAGGGGAGGGGACACATTTCCATGTCTTTCTTTTTGTGGTCGTGGGTGCACCGCTCAGCATTTCTCATCCATCCTCTGTGTCTCCATTTCAGGGAGGGCAAAGACAAAGGATTCCTGGGTCTGGATGCACAGGGTTAATCTGCTTACTACTCTTTCTTATTCTCTAATGTGGACACTGTTCAGGTATGTTCATCGTAGCAAACAATTTCGACAGATATGTCCAGTAAGAACACAATATATGCATTTCCAAAGAAAATGGACATCTGTCTGTAATCAGTGCATTTAGCGCTGCCAACCACTGTTCCTGACAATGAGGCAAAGTTTAGTTACAATGAAGAAAATGCAGATCTATACTTTGTCCGGGCTGGGGTTAATAATTACCATCATCTTGAGATTGTTTTGTTGCAAAAGAGTCAATGTGGAAATATGTGTATTTATCTAAGTAAAGAGTTCACATGGAGACATGTTTGCTTGTCTGAGACAAGAGTCCACATGAGGAAATATCTGTTTCTTGAGGAAAGAGTAAATGTAAGGACATACATGGTGGTCTGAGGGAAGAGTCCATGTGGGGACATGTGTGTTTGTCTGAGGGAAGAATCCTCATGAGTAAAAGTGTGTTTGTTTGACAGAAGAGTCCACATGTTGACAGGTGTATGTACCCATCTCCTTTCAGAGACAGTGTATGCCTGAACTGAGCTGAAGTTTGGGGAAATTCTTTCTCAAACAAGAAAAGAAAATAATGTTCTGGGTTGTTTGCTTGTCAGGAAGAAGAAACCTGGGTCACATAGAAAATGGATTTTTTGTTTTATTAAAGGTCTTTAGTGAATGGAAGCATCATATATGCAAACGATGAAAGTTACTTTATTCTTTGTTGCATCTCATAACATCTCCACACTCCCAAATACATTATTAGGTAATTTTATACAGTGTGTATTTAATTCCGAAGTTAATGAACTGCTAAATGTATTTTAACTGTATATATTTAGGTTTATATTTTCCATAACAAAAATATGAGCTTGGACAAATTATTTGTGTCATGTCTCAACCATTGCATATCACCAGAATAGTCTTAACTCTTCTTAAACAGAGCCTGTTTTACTTATTTTATGCCCACTCTCTAAATTCCTGGAATATCCTGTCTGTTTACTTGACTATAGTTTTGGCCTTTACATAATTTAAAGAAATGAAACTATACTGTGTAATTGAAATGACTTGACCTAAGAAAGTGGAAAATGAAGTTGCTGACATAAGTAACTTTGAAAAATGAGTAGGTTCTATAAGCTTAAATTGTAAAGAAATCACACATAAGCACTCTATCTAGTAGATAAACCTGTTTCCTACAAGGGTACAGCTTTACATTTCTGATGCCGCTGTGCATGTGTCCTGAAATTGTGCAGTTAATTAATAAAAAGGCAGATGGTGGGATGGGATTCCTCACTTTGCAGTGGGTGGTTATGGACAGTCAAAAAAGGAAGGTTAGGAAGGTCCGTGTGGCAGCACAGTTAGCTGGAGAGACTATTGTGTTCTCATTTCTAATGTAATAAAGTTACAGAAGATTAGACACATAAATAATTTCGATGTGTCCATAAACACAGGTTCATATAAACATGCACATTTACTAGGCCAATTGGTTGAGAGGTCCTAGAAGTACTTATACCACACTAACATACCCGGTATCACAATATTTTATTTTAATACTATTCTTTAAAATTAGAAACAAGCAATCTTTGGAAAAATGGCTGATTCTATGTGCAAAAAAGGTAACATAGAAAACAAGCTTAGAATCTATTGTAACACCAGGAAACAGGGAAGTGTTCAAAAACAAAAGGATGAGCTGTGCTGTAAGGATGCAGGATGCAAACTAAATCAGCGCCCAGCACCTAATAAAGCTGTGACAATTTGAACAATAAAATGAATAATGTAGCATGGATCCTTTTCAGACTATGGAATAGACATCCATAAACCAATACGGATATTAATAGATGATTAAATAAACAAACAATGGGAAGAAGAACACGTCTCCTTACATAAGTGTTACAAATATCTCAGGAGGATAGTCCTCCAATCAATAGGTGAAGGCTAAACACTCATGAGTTGATTGTGGCCTGAGATTAGAGACACGGGAAAAAAAATCACTAATAGTGTATTTTGTAGTGAGACTTCACATATAATGCCAAATACATGATCTATGAATGAATAATTTCTTTTAGTCTAAATTTGTTTAAACACACACACACAAACATTTTTCTTCAATATCCACTGATAATGGAGAAAAAGGCAACCACAGACTGGGAGAAAATACTTCCAAATCACATGTTTGTTAAATGAATTCTTTAAAATTAGAAACAAGCAATCTTTGGAAAAATGGCTGATTCTATGTGCAAAAAAGGTAACATAGAAAACAAGCTTAGAATCTATTGTAACACCAGGAAACAGGGAAGTGTTCAAAAACAAAAGGATGAGCTGTGCTGTAAGGATGCAGGATCCAAAATAATTCAGCTCCCAGCACCTAACAAAGCTGTGGTGATTTGAACAATAAAATGAATAATGCAGCATGGATCTTCTTCAGATTATGAAATAGACATCCGTAAACCAATAAGGATATTAATAGACGATTAAGTAAAGAAATAATGGGAAGAACACATCTCCTTACAGAAGTGTTCCAAATATCTCCGGTGGATAGTCCTCCAATCAAGTAGGTGAAGTTTAAACACTCATGATTGAGATAAGAGACATGGTAAAAAATAATCAGTATTAGTGTATTTTATAATGAGACTCCAGATATAATGCCAAATACATGATCTATGAATGAATAATTTTTTTATGTTTTTTATCTAAATTTGTGCGCGCGCACACACACACACACACATATTTTTCTGCAATACCCACTGATAAGGGAGTAAAAAGCAACCACAGACTTGGAGAAAATACTTCCAAGTCACATATTTGTTAAATGAATTATTTTAATTTGTTAAATGACTTTTATAATCAACATGCAAGTAAACTTACAACTAATCAAAAGAAAACAATGCAGTCAAAAATGAACCACCTATCAGGAGAGCCATCTCACCAAAAATTATATAAAAATTGTTAAATACAATTTTTTATTAGGGACATGTGCATTTAAATAAAAATTAGGTATCACTACTCACCTATTGACATGGTTAAAACTCACAATTCTCATGATGATAAATGGCAATATGAATGTGGAAAACCAAGAAATTTCATGCACTGTTGGTGGGAATTCAAAATGTTACATACACAACATGAGATTTTTTGGCATTTCTTAACTAGAGATAAAAGAGTTAAAATGTGAACTTGCTTTTGTGTTTCAAAATATTTCCAACATTGATTCAGAAATTGATGTTTGCAAAGATTGATTCAGAGGAAGTTCTGTATCAGATTTGTTAATTTTATTCATTCTCCAATCCCTGAAATTTACTTACAGAATAAATTTTGTATGATAAGTATCTCAAATAACTGAAATTTCTCAAATACACATTGATATTGGTCATTTTCTTTAATGTCTTAATGTCATTTTCTAAGAAAGTCTTCAATCTAATAATCTTTGTCATCTCCTCCATGCCAGCACAGCTGCCTCCTTCCTGGGGTTTCTGACACTCTCAGGATGTGGTTTTCACACTGTGTCTCTTGTACAGTAATACACGGCTGTGTCCTCAGATCTCAGGCTGCTCAGCTCCATGTAGCCTGTGCTCGTGGACGTGTCTGTAGTTATGGTGACTCTGCCCTGGAAGTTCTGTGCGTAGCCTTTGTTACCATTGTAAGGGGAGATCAGTCCTATCCACTCAAGGCCTTGTCCAGGGGCCTGTCTCACCCAGTGCATATAGTAGCTAGTGAAGGTATATCCAGAAGCCTTGCAGGAGAGCTTCACTGAGGCCCCAGGCTGCTTAATCTCAGCCCCAGACTGCACCAGCTGCACCTGGGAGTGGGCACCTGTGGAGAGGAGACAGGAGTGGATGAATGTCCCCTTGACTGGATTCAATTCGCTTCTCAAGAATGAGACCTGGGAGCCCCTTACCTGTGGCTGCTGTCACCAAGAGGAGGATCTTCCAGGTCAAGTCCATGGTGAGAAGCTGTGCTCTCAGGGGCTTCTCTTGAGGTTGGATGCAGTTGTTGAGTGATGTTCTCAGAGTACAGAACATATTTACCACAGTGGATATCAGCATATTTGCATATTCATAAGACAGAGCATTTCATAGCTCAAAGCCTGATCCATGATAAGAAAGGGAAGATAAGTGACACATCAGCTACACAAGAGTGAGATGCTGGTGGTCCAAGCCCTAACCCTGCTGGAGGAAATGCACACCCTGCTCCATTTACAAACATTTGTGGGCAGAGGTCCTTTCACTAAAGAATAAGCCCAGATAGAACAGGCTCCTCACTGCAAACATGCATTTGATTAGCATAGAGACGACCTGGATCATTTTTGGGACCATCATTCTCCATGACACTGAGAAGGTGCCTTGGTCTTTTCCTGGACCGTCAGGTACCAGCACAGCTCACTGGTGACTCTCAGAAAGTTGCTGCTGATGTCCCACTTGAGTGTCCAGCAGGCCCTGAGATCTGCTGTGTGCTCTGGAAACAGTGTCTCCAGCACCTGCCTGGTGTCTGATCCCCCAGGCTCTTCAAGAGAAACACTCTTGGTTTACAGATTGGCCCTGTGATGCATAAATAGAGCTGATTTTCTCATTTCATGGACCATGGGAATCAGAAGATGTAACAGGAGTTTGAAGTTCTTTATGAACTCTCTAATTTGTGTTCTCCATAATTTTGGCTTACGTTTTTTGAACTCCGTTTATTAGATTTTCATGAAGTATTTAAATATTTCCAGTTCATATCCATAGATCCTCATCTTTATATATTGATTTCTGACTCACTAGGTCTGTGCACCTGCCACACTCTCAGATCCACCACTGCCCTGTCACTCACACAACACAGGCAACATTACTTAAAACTGAAGTCTGAAATTCCTATGAATTTCTTATTCATTGGAATATAGTTTCTTCAACTAGTCTGTACCCTTTGAATTAGTAATAACATGCCCTTCCTTTATATTCTCACTATTATGGTATTATAGTCCTAGAAACCCACTTTAAAAATAGTTTTCATTTCCTTAAGTTATATGAATGTTTTGGATGTAGCAGGACATTTAAAGGCACGTCAGTGACCTATTGAAGAGTTATTTTAGATTGTTTTTTTCTGACAAAGGAAGACCCAGGCCCTGAGCCTTCTCTCCAACCTCCTGTGCACCTGCTCTGGGGCTGGAAACTGTGCTTGGTGGCTCCCGAGTACCCCCTCCAGCCAAGCCCTTGCCTTGCAGTGAGGTTGCCGTGGTGGCTCACAGACATTTTCCCCCACAGTCTCCAGCCCACCATGAAGTGTCTGTGTCCTGTTGTGTCACTCCTTCAGTGACACAATATACTGTTGACACCAGGTCTTTTAAGAATTGGTTAGCCTTAATAAACCTATTGAACTCTACAGGGAGACCCGAAGCAAAGATTCTATGACACAGAAGGGAGTCCCTTCTATGAAGTTTCACATTTCCTGAGTCAGTGAACACACAGTGAATACAAAAACTTGTAGGATTTGGGGAGTGCCTTGTTTCTTCGTTGGGCTCTTGCAGTTGAATGTTGCATCTGAGAACATCCGCGGGTGCAGATACATTCAGAATAAAGCCAACTTTGTATCTACTGTACCAATAACACATATTTTCCTTTCCTCCTAATTTCTAGCCTATAAAATGAGCCTCCTACACAGACACAAGGCCTAGGTTTATGGCTTTTTTCTCTTAGAGATCTGAGGCAAACAGAACACAGGTGGAGACTTGGGAAGTGCATGCAATCATGTTTACAATGTTAATAGTTCTTTTTAGAAGATACTTATTCAACTTCAGTCTCTCTCCCTTCCTTACTGTTTTCTAGGGTGCTGCAGACATCACCCCATTCCACTTTGTTTTATGCATTTTTTTTCTCAGCTAGGAACCCTGAAAATGCCCCATGATAAAAGAATCTGAGGTCAACAGATTTGCCAAGACCTTTTGTTCCAAAAATGTACGTCAGAGGTTTCAAATTTCCCCACTGTCCTTGTTTTATTCTCTGCCACTGACTTTCAGTCTCCCTATGTTCTCCTCCTCAGACAGAGTCTGCGCATTGTCACACTTTCATCTTTAACCCAGACCCATATATTATGGGTTGTTGCCACTGGATGGCATTTCTGATAGAAAAAGACTAACCTGGACATTTTAATATGTTATTTGAGGATTTATGTGCTAATGGTGTTAGAGTGTGAAGTTCCTAGTGCTTGTTGGCTGTTTCCACAGAATTGGGGAAAATTCACAATTTCCCCACTGCTGTCCTTTTGTGTTTACTTGAGGAGAAGAACAGGAGGCACTGCTGAATTATGGAATCCTCCTCCACTATTTCCAGGAGTCAAATCCACCTAAACGTGTGTTCTATGGGTACTGTTGGGGTCAACAGAAACAGATTAAAACAAAGTGGGATAGGGGTGATGTCTGCAGGACCCTAGAAAATAGTGAGAAAGGAAGAGAGACTGAAGTTGAATAAGTATCTTCTAAAAAGAACTATTAACATTGTAAACATGATTGGTTGCACTGACCATCAGAAGCGAACTGATACCCCAGATGTAGAAGAGATAAAGGAAAGGCACTTACTGCTTCCTTACACAAAGACTGAAGAAAATAAAAGGCTTTGACAGAAGAAGAGAAGGAGGGTGAATAGTCTGAGGAGCAGATCACCAGGAACAACCAAAAGAGATAAAACCGGTCTTAAAGTGGTGTTTCAGCTCCACAAGCAGCTGAGGAAAGTAAAAGAAAGTCAACACCTTGCATATACTGAGTTATTGATAGAAAAGCATTTATAGTTGTGTGGCTGACACAACTAAGAAAACAAAAACCTTTGCATGAAAATACAGTTTGGATTGAGGATACACAATTCTTATTATTAAAATTATACTGATCAGTCATCGCTAGTATTACTGTGATAATATGGAGGATTATAAATTGAATTGAATCTCTGTTCTAAGGTTAAGTTTTTGTAGGTGACCAAAACCAAAAAATAAAACAAGACAAAATGTGAGTTACAAGGAAGAAGTGCTAAGAGATCCTGGGTAGACCTTTTCTTTACAAGGTCAAAAAATAGCAGGTTCAAACAGGAAACCCCACCCTCCCCGGGGACCTAATGTGGAGCTGCCTCCTAAGGGAGCCCTTGTGTCTGAGCGCCCCCTGCTGTACTGAGTGTTTCCTGGGGGTTCTGAGCACTCCCTATTGTCCTGAGCACCCCCTGGTGGTTCTGAACGCCCCCTGGTGTCCCGAGTTCCCCCTGCTGATCTGCGCAGGCCCCTTGCTGTCCTGAGCTCCCTACACCAGCCCCTGGGTGTTTCTGAGCTCCCTGGTGAGTCTGAGCGCCCCCTGGTGTGCTGAGTGCCCCCTGGAGTCCTGAGTGCCCCAGGGTTTCCTCAGGGCCCCCTGGTGGTTCTGAGCACTCCCTATTGTCCTGAGCGCCCCCTAGTGGTTCTGAGCACTCCCTATTGTCCTGAGCGCCCCCGGGTGGTTCTGAGCACTCCCTATTGTCCTGAGCGCCCCCTGGTGGTTCTGAGCGCCCCCTGGTGTGCTGAGTGCCCCCTGGAGTCCTGAGTGCCCCAGGGTCTCCTCAGCGCCCCCTGGTGGTTCTGAGCCCCCTGGTGATTCTGAGTGCCCTCTGGTGTGCTGAGTGCCCCCTGGAGTCCTGAGTGCCCCAGGGTTTCCTCAGCGCCCCCTGGTGGTTCTGAGCACTCCCTATTGTCCTGAGCGCCCCCTGGTGGTTCTGAGCACTCCCTATTGTCCTGAGCGCCCCCTGGTGGTTTTGAGCACTCCCTATTGTCCTGAGCGCCCCCTGGTGGTTCTGAGCGCCCCCTGGTGTGCTGAGTGCCCCCTGGAGTCCTGAGTGCCCCAGGGTTTCCTCAGCTCCCCCTGGTGGTTCTGAGCACTCCCTATTGTCCTGAGCGCCCCCTGGTGGTTCTGAGCGCCCCCTGGTGTGCTGAGTGTCCCCTGATGTCCTGAGTGCCCCAGGGTTTCCTCAGCGCCCCCTGGTGGTTCTGAGCCCCCTGGTGATTCTGAGTGCCCCCTGGTGTGCTGAGTGTCCCCTGGAGTCCTGAGTGCCCAGCGTTTCCTCAGCGCCCCCTGGTGGTTCTGAGCACTCCCTAATGTCCCGAGCGCCCCCTGGTGGTTCTGAGCACTCTATTGTCCTGAGCCCCTGGTGGTTCTGAGCACTCCCTATTGTCCTGAGCCCCTGGTGCTTCTGAGCGCCCCCTGGTGTGCTGAGTGCCCCCTCGTGTCCTGAGGGCCCCAGGGTTTCCTCAGCGCCCACTGGTGGTTCTGATCAGTCCCGATTGTAATGAGCGCCCCCTGGTGGTTCTGAGCCCCTGGTGTGCTGAGTGTCCCCTGATGTCCTGAGTGCCCCAGGGTTTCCTCAGCGCCCCTGGTGGTTCTGAGCCCCTGGTGATTCTGAGTGCCCCTGGTGTTCTGAGCGCCCCTGGTGTGCTGAGTGCCCCCTGGAGTCCTGAGTGCCCCAGGGTGTCCTCAGCACCCCCTGGTGGTTCTGAGCACTCCCTATTGTCCTGAGCGCCCCCTGGTGGTTCTGAGCGCCCCCTGGTGTGCTGAGTGTCCCCTGATGTCCTGAGTGCCCCAGGGTTTCCTCAGCGCCCCCTGGTGGTTCTGAGCCCCCTTGTTGTTCTGAGCGCCCCCTGGTGTGCTATGTTCCCCCTGGAGTCCTGAGTGCCCCAGGTTTTCCTCAGCGCCCCCTGGTGGTTCTGAGCACTCCCTATTGTCCTGAGCGCCTGGTGGTTCTGAGCACTCTATTGTCCTGAGCCCCTGGTGGTTCTGAGCACTCCCTATTGTCCCGAGCGCCCCTGGTGGTTCTGAGCGCCCCTGGTGTGCTGAGTGCCCCTCGTGTCCTGAGTGCCCCAGGGTTTCCTCAGCGCCCCCTGGTGGTTCTGATCATTCCCTATTGTCATGAGCGCCCCTGGTGGTTCTGAGCCCCTGGTGTGCTGAGTGTCCCCTGATGTCCTGAGTGCCCCAGGGTTTCTCAGCGCCCCTGGTGGTTCTGAGCCCCTGGTGATTCTGAGTGCCCCTGGTGTGCTGAGTGCCCCTGGTGTGCTGAGTGCCCCTGAGTCCTGAGTGCCCCAGGGTTTCCTCAGCGCCTGGTGGTTCTGAGCACTCCCTATTGTCCTGAGCGCCCCTGGTGGTTCTGAGCACTCCTATTGTCCTGAGCGCCCCTGGTGGTTCTGAGCACTCCCTATTGTCCTGAGCGCCTGGTGGTTCTGAGCCCCTGGTGTGCTGAGTGCCCCTCGTGTCCTGAGTGCCCCAGGGTTTCCTCAGCGCCCCTGGTGGTTCTGATCATTTCCTATTGTCCTGAGCGCCCCTGGTGGTTCTGATCATTTCCTATTGTCCTGAGCGCCCCCTGGTGGTGCTGATCATTTCCTATTGTCCTGAGCGCCCCCTGGTGGTGCTGAGCACTCCCTATTGTCCTGAGCGCCCCCTAGTGGTTCTGAGCACTCCCTATTGTCCTGAGCGCCCCCTGGTGGTTCTGAACGCCCCCTGGTGTCCCGAGTTCCCCCTGCTGATCTGCGCAGGCCCCTTGCTGTCCTGAGCTCCCTACACCAGCCCCTGGGTGTTTCTGAGCTCCCTGGTGAGTCTGAGCGCCCCCTGGTGTGCTGAGTGCCCCCTGGAGTCCTGAGTGCCCCAGGGTTTCCTCAGGGCCCCCTGGTGGTTCTGAGCACTCCCTATTGTCCTGAGCGCCCCCTAGTGGTTCTGAGCACTCCCTATTGTCCTGAGCGCCCCCTGGTGGTTCTGAGCACTCCCTATTGTCCTGAGCGCCCCCTGGTGGTTCTGAGCGCCCCCTGGTGTGCTGAGTGCCCCCTGGAGTCCTGAGTGCCCCAGGGTTTCCTCAGCGCCCCCTGGTGGTTCTGAGCCCCCTGGTGATTCTGAGTGCCCCCTGGTGTGCTGAGTGCCCCCTGGAGTCCTGAGTGCCCCAGGGTTTCCTCAGCGCCCCCTGGTGGTTCTGAGCACTCCCTATGGTCCTGAGCGCCCACTGGGGGTTCTGAGCACTCCCTACTGTCCTGAGCGCCCCCTGGTGGTTCTGAGCACTCCCTATTGTCCTGAGCGCCCCCTGGTGGTTCTGAGCTCCCCCTGGTGTGCTGAGTGCCCCCTGGAGTCCAGAGTGCCCCAGGGTTTCCTCAGCACCCCCAGGTGGTTATGAGAACACCCGAGTGTCCTGAGCGCCCCCTGGTGTTTCTGAGCGCCCCCTGGTGTGCTGAGTGCCCCCTGGAGTCCTGAGTGCCCCAGGGTTTCCTCAGCGCCCCCTGGTGGTTCTGAGCACTCCCTATTGTCCTGAGCGCCCCCTGGTGGTTCTGAGCACTCCCTATTGTCCTGAGCGCCCCCTGGTGGTTTTGAGCACTCCCTATTGTCCTGAGCGCCCCCTGGTGGTTCTGAGCGCCCCCTGGTGTGCTGAGTGTCCCCTGATGTCCTGAGTGCCCCAGGGTTTCCTCAGCGCCTGGTGGTTCTGAGCCCCTGGTGATTCTGAGTGCCCCTGGTGTGCTGAGTGCCCCTGGAGTCCTGAGTGCCCCAGGGTTTCTCAGCGCCCCCTGGTGGTTCTGAGCACTCCCTATTGTCCTGAGCCCCTGGTGGTTCTGAGCACTCCCTATTGTCCCGAGCGCCCCCTGGTGGTTCTGAGCACTCCCTATTGTCCTGAGCGCCCCCTGGTGGTTCTGAGCACTCCCTATTGTCCTGAGCGCCCCCTGGTGGTTCTGAGCACTCCCTATTGTCCTGAGCGCCCCCTGGTGGTTCTGAGCGCCCCCTGGTGTGCTGAGAGACCCCTGTTGGCCTGAGTGCCCCCGGGTTTCCGCAGCGCCCCCTGGGGGTTCTGCGCCCCCGGGTGATTCTGAGTGCCCCCTGGTGTGCTGAGTGCCCCCTGGTGTCCTGAGTGCCCCAGGGTTTCCTCAGCACCCCCTGGTGGTTCTGAGCACACCCTCGTGTCCTGAGGGCCCCCTGGTGGTTCTGAGCACTCCTATTGTCCTGAGCGCCCCTGGTGGTTCTGAGCACCCTATTGTCCTGAGCGCCCCTGGTGGTTCTGAGCCCCTGGTGTGCTGAGTGCCCCTGAGTCCTGAGTGCCCCAGGGTTTCCTCAGCACCCCTGGTGGTTCTGAGCACTCCCTATTGTCCTGAGCGCCTGGTGGTTCTGAGCGCCCCTGGTGTGCTGAGTGTCCCCTGATGTCCTGAGTGCCCCAGGGTTTCCTCAGCGCCCCCTGGTGGTTCTGAGCCCCCTGGTGGTTCTGAGCGCCCCCTGGTGTGCTGAGTGCCCCCTGGAGTCCTGAGTGCCCCAGCGTTTCCTCAGCGCCCCCTGGTGGTTCTGAGCACTCCCTATTGTCCCGAGCGCCCCCTGGTGGTTCTGAGCACTCCCTATTGTCCTGAGCGCCCCCTGGTGGTTCTGAGCACTCCCTATTGTCCTGAGCGCCCCCTGGTGGTTCTGAGCGCCCCCTGGTGTGCTGAGTGCCCCCTGGTGTCCTGAGTGCCCCAGGGTTTCCTCAGCGCCCCCTGGTGGTTCTGATCATTCCCTATTGTCATGAGCGCCCCCTGGTGGTTCTGATCATTTCCTATTGTCCTGAGCGCCCCCTGGTGGTTCTGATCATTTCCTATTGTCCTGAGCGCCCCCTGGTGGTTCTGAGCACTCCCTATTGTCCTGAGCGCCCCCTGGTGGTTCTGAGCACTCCCTATTGTCCTGAGCGCCCCCTGGTGGTTCTGAGCGCCCCCTGGTGTGCTGAGTGACCCCTGTCATCTGCGCAGGCCCCTGCTGTCCTGAGCTCCCTACACCAGCCCCTGGGTGTTTCTGAGCTCCCTGGTGAGTCTGAGCGCCCCCTGGTGTGCTGAGTGCCCCCTGGAGTCCTGAGTGCCCCAGGGTTTCCTCAGCGCCCCCTGGTGGTTCTGAGCACTCCCTATTGTCCTGAGCGCCCCCTGGTGGTTCTGAGCACTCCCTATTGTCCTGAGCGCCCCCTGGTGGTTCTGAGCACTCCCTATTGTCCTGAGCGCCCCCTGGTGGTTCTGAGCGCCCCCTGGTGTGCTGAGTGTCCCCTGGAGTCCTGAGTGCCCCAGGGTTTCCTCAGCGCCCCCTGGTGGTTCTGAGCACTCTATTGTCCTGAGCACCCCTGGTGGTTCTGAGCACCCCTATTGTCCTGAGCGCCCTGGTGGTTTTGAGCACTCCTATTGTCCTGAGCGCCCCTGGTGGTTCTGAGCGCCCCTGGTGTGCTGAGTGCCCCTGGAGTCCTGAGTGCCCCAGGGTTTCCTCAGCGCCTGGTGGTTCTGAGCACTCCCTATTGTCCTGAGCGCCCCCTGGTGGGTCTGAGCGCCCCCTGGTGTGCTGAGTGCCCCCTGGAGTCCTGAGTGCCCCAGGGTTTCCTCAGCGCCCCCTGGTGGTTCTGAGAACTCCCTCTTGTCCTGAGCGCCCCGTGGTGGTTCTGAGCACTCCTCATTGTCCTGAGCGCCCCTGGTGGTTCTGAGCCCCTGGTGTCCTGAGTGCCCCTGGTGGTTCTGAGCACCCCTATTGTCCTGAGCACCCCCTGGTGGTTCTGAGCACTCCCTATTGTCCTGGCGCCCCTGGTGGTGTGCTGAGTGCCCCTGGAGTCCTGAGTGCCCCAGGGTTTCCTCAGCGCCCCTGGAGGTTCTGAGCACTCCCTAGTGTCCCGAGCGCCCCCTGGTGGTTCTGAGTCCTCCCTCTTGTCCTGAGCGCCCCCTGGTGGTTCTGAGCACTCCCTATTGTCCTGAGCGCCCCCTGGTGGTTCTGAGTGCCCCTGGTGTGCTGAGTGCCCCTCATGTCCTGAGTGCCCCAGGGTTTCCTCAGCGCCCCTGGTGGTTCTGATCATTCCCTATTGTCCTGAGCCCCTGGTGGTTCTGAGCACCTCCGTGTCCTGAGTGCCATCTGGTGTCCTGAGCACCCCTTGGTCGTTCTGAGCGCCCCCTGGTGTCCTGAGTGTCCCCTGTCATCTGCACAGACCCCTGCTGTCCTGAGACCCCTGTGGTGGTTATGAGCGTCCCCTGGTGTGCTGAGTGCCCCCTGGTGTCCTGAGTGCCCCAGGGTTTCCTCAGCGCCCCCTGGTGGTTCTGAGCACTCCCTATTGTCCTGAGCGCCCCCTGGTGGTTCTGAGCACCCCCTGGTGTTCTGAGTTCCCCCTGATTTCCTTAGCGCCTCCTGGTGATCTGAGCACTCCTTGTATTCTGAGACCCCCTGGTGTCTTGAGCACACCCTGATGTCCTCAGTGGTCCCTGGTGATCTGAGCACCACCTTCTATTCTGAGCGCCCCTGGTGTTCTGAGCACACTCTGCTGTCCTGAGCACCCTCAGATTTCCTGAGCACCCCCTTGAATTCTGAGAACCCCCTGCTTTCCTGTGTGCCTCCTGGTGGTTCTGAGCACCCCCTGGTGGTTCTTAGCCCTCCATGTTGTCCTGGGCACCTTGTCATGTCCTGAGTGCCCCCTGGCGTCCTGAGCTCCCATGGTGTCCTCAGTGCCCCTTGGTAATTCTAAGTGCCTCCTAAGGGTTTGGAGCATCCTCTGGTGTCCTGATTGCCCCATGGTGCCCTGAGCACCCCCTGGTGGTTCTGAGCGCCCCCTGTGTCCCAAGTGCCCTCTGGTGTCCTGAGCACCCCTTGGTGGTTCTGAGCGCCTCTGGTGGTTCTGAGCGCCCCTGGTGTGCTGAGTGTCCCCTGATGTCCTGAGTGCCCCAGGGTTTCCTCAGCGCCCCCTGGTGGTTCTGAGCCCCCTGGTGATTCTGAGTGCCCCCTGGTGTGCTGAGTGCCCCCTGGAGTCCTGAGTGCCCCAGCGTTTCCTCAGCGCCCCCTGGTGGTTCTGAGCACTCCCTATTGTCCCGAGCGCCCCCTGGTGGTTCTGAGCACTCCCTATTGTCCTGAGCGCCCCCTGGTGGTTCTGAGCACTCCCTATTGTCCCGAGCGCCCCCTGGTGGTTCTGAGCACTCCCTATTGTCCTGAGCGCCCCCTGGTGGTTCTGAGCACTCCCTATTGTCCTGAGCGCCCCCTGGTGGTTCTGAGCGCCCCCTGGTGTGCTGAGTGCCCCCTCATGTCCTGAGTGCCCCAGGGTTTCCTCAGCGCCCCCTGGTGGTTCTGATCATTTCCTATTGTCCTGAGCGCCCCCTGGTGGTTCTGAGCACCCTCCGGTGTCCTGAGTGCCATCTGGTGTCCTGAGCACCCCTTGGTCGTTCTGAGCGCCCCCTGGTGTCCTGAGTGTCCCCTGTCATCTGCACAGACCCCTGCTGTCCTGAGACCCCTGTGGTGGTTATGAGCGTCCCCTGGTGTGCTGAGTGCCCCCTGGTGTCCTGAGTGCCCCAGGGTTTCCTCAGCGCCCCCTGGTGGTTCTGAGCACTCCCTATTGTCCTGAGCGCCCCCTGGTGGTTCTGAGCACCCCCTGGTGTTCTGAGTTCCCCCTGATTTCCTTAGCGCCTCCTGGTGATCTGAGCACTCCTTGTATTCTGAGACCCCCTGGTGTCTTGAGCACACCCTGATGTCCTCAGTGGTCCCTGGTGATCTGAGCACCACCTTCTATTCTGAGCGCCCCTGGTGTTCTGAGCACACTCTGCTGTCCTGAGCACCCTCAGATTTCCTGAGCACCCCCTTGAATTCTGAGAACCCCCTGCTTTCCTGTGTGCCTCCTGGTGGTTCTGAGCACCCCCTGGTGGTTCTTAGCCCTCCATGTTGTCCTGGGCACCTTGTCATGTCCTGAGTGCCCCTGCCCTGAGCTCCCATGGTGTCCTCAGTGCCCCTTGGTAATTCTCAGTGCCTCCTAAGGGTTTGGAGCATCCTCTGGTGTACTGATTGCCCCATGGTGCCCTGAGCACCCCCTTGTGGTTCTGAGCGCCCCCTGTGTCCCAAGTGCCCTCTGGTGTCCTGAGCACCCCTTGGTGGTTCTGAGCGCCCTCTGGTGTCCTGAGTGCCACCTGTGATCTGAGCAGACCCCTGCTGTCCTGAGCCCCACCCCCTGGTGGTTCTGAGGCCCCTGGTGATTCTGAGTGCCCCCTGGTGTGCTGAGTGCACCCTGGTGTCCTGAGTGCCCCAGGGTTTCCTCAGCGCCCTCTGGTGGTTCTGAGCACTCCCTATTGTCCTGAGCACCCCCTGGTGGTTCTGAGCACTCCCTATGGTCCTGCGCGCCCCCTGGTGGTTCTGAGCGCCCCCTGGTGTTCTGAGCACACTCTGCTGTCCTGAGCACCCTCAGATTTCCTGAGCACCCCCTTGAATTCTGAGAACCCCCTGCTTTCCTGTGTGCCTCCTGGTGGTTCTGAGCACCCCCTGGTGGTTCTTAGCCCTCCATGTTGTCCTGGGCACCTTGTCATGTCCTGAGTGCCCCCTGGCGTCCTGAGCTCCCATGGTGTCCTCAGTGCCCCTTGGTAATTCTAAGTGCCTCCTAAGGGTTTGGAGCATCCTCTGGTGTCCTGATTGCCCCATGGTGCCCTGAGCACCCCCTGGTGGTTCTGAGCGCCCCCTGTGTCCCAAGTGCCCTCTGGTGTCCTGAGCACCCCTTGGTGGTTCTGAGCGCCCTCTGGTGTCCTGAGTGCCACCTGTGATCTGAGCAGACCCCTGCTGTCCTGAGCCCCACCCCCTGGTGGTTCTGAGGCCCCTGGTGATTCTGAGTGCCCCCTGGTGTGCTGAGTGCACCCTGGTGTCCTGAGTGCCCCAGGGTTTCCTCAGCGCCCTCTGGTGGTTCTGAGCACTCCCTATTGTCCTGAGCACCCCCTGGTGGTTCTGAGCACTCCCTATTGTCCTGAGCGCCCCCTGGTGGTTCTGAGCGCCCCCTGGTGTTCTGAGTGCCCCCTGGTGTCCTGAGCACCTCCTGGTGATCTGAGCACTCCTTGTATTCTGAGACCTCCTGGTGTCTTGAGCGCACCCTGATGTCCTCAGTGGTCCCTGGTGTCTTGAGCTCCCCCTTGGTGATCTGAGCACCACCTTCTATTCTGAGCGCCCCTGGTGTTCTGAGCACGCTCAGGTTTCCTGAGCACCCCCTGAATTCTGAGAACCCCCTGGTTTCCTGTGTGCCTCCTGGTGGTTCTGAGCACCCCCTGGTGGTTCTTAGCCCTCTATGTTGTCCTGGGCACCTTGTCATGTCCTGAGTGCCCCCTGGTTCCTAGCTCCCATGGTGTCCTCAGTGCCCCTTGGTAATTCTAAGTGCCTCCTGGGGGTTCTGAAAGCCCCCTGGTGTCTTGAGTGCCCCATGGTGCCCTGAGCACCCCCTGGTGGTTCTGAGCAGCATTTACAATGCAATTTCCTCCCACCTCCCTACATGGAGGTTTGTGTCTGGGATCACACCCTTTGATCCTGCCTTGCTCACAGTAACATGTATCCTTGTCCTTGGCTCTCATGTTGTTCATCTTAAGGGATAATCTTCTGGAAAGAGTGTCCTTAAGGACTGTTAATCTTCTTTTTACTCAAGCAGGGTACCAGGGAGAACTTCCACTCGAATTACTTTGTTACCACCACACCATGAAGCCTGTCATGAAGCCTGCTGGACAAAGCTTATGCTGTTTTCTATGAAAGTGAACCCAGAGGCTTTGGAGAAAAATCTGAGAACCCCAGGGCTGTAGCATTTCTCCTCCTGCCTTCTTCAGACAACTTCACACGGACTTCTGCAAACACAGAGGGAAGAGAATGAGAATAGCTTCATGTGGAGCAGCCACCACTGAGCCTAAACCACAGGGAACCTGGATATTGAGAGTGATGAGAAGGGAAGTCCAGATCAGCCCTGAGTCCATGGTGTGGACGTTGAGGAAGGGCACGAATTTGGGATGGCTTTTCACCAGGACCTGCAGGGACATGGGGTGAGCTGCTTTTCATTAGCAGTGGAGGGGCCTCTTTTCCATGTGTTTCTCATTGTGGACATGTGTGTGCTGCTCAGCAGGGATCTTCCCATCTCTGCCTCTGGATTCCAGGGAGGGCAGGGCCAAAGGATTCCTGGGACTGGATATTCAGACTTAATTTGCCCATCATGTTTCTTTTTCTCTAAGTTGGACTCTGTTTGGGTACCTTTACAGTACCAATGTTTATTAACATGTAAATACATTAAACAAAGGAAAATAAATCTTTCCCAGAGGAAACAGACAACTACCTGTAGTCTGTGCATTTAGAGCTACAAACCACTGTCCTTGACAATACTGCAAAGTCTTCAGTTAGAATTTTTAAAAATGCACATCTACAATTGTCAGAGCTGGAGTTTATAATTACCTCTATCCTGAGCTCATTTTGCCACACAACTCTTAAGTGTCAGACATATCAGACATACATGCTTGTCTGAGAGAAAAGTCAAGGCGGGGACGTGTGTGCTTATCTGAGGGAAGATTTCACGTGAGGACAGATGTGCTTGTCTGAGGGAAGAGTCAACATGGTGATGTGTGTGTTTGTCTGAGGGAAGGGTTCACGTGGGGACAGGTGTGTGTATTGTCTGATGGGGAATGCCCACTGAGAGGCAGTGTGTTTCTGTACCGAACTGGAGTTAGAGGGAAATCTTTCTCAGTCAAGGGTAGATAAGAACCCTCTGGATTATTTGCTTGTCAGGAAGGAATCTTGGTTCCACATGAATCTGATCAAAGGAAAGTCTCTTGTGAGTGGATATATCCTATATGCAGAAGGGGAAAGTTACTTCATTCCATGTTGCCTGAGTCTTATGCCCACATTGTGTAAAGTCATCAGATTTTGTCTTTTTATTTTTTGAAACAGAGTCTCGCTCTGTAGCCCAGGCTGGAGTGCAGTGGCATGATCTCAGCTCACTGCAAACTCTGCCTTTTGAGTTCAAGTGATTCCTGAGCTTCAGCCTCCTCAGAGGATTTCCCTCAGGGATCCTCTCATGCCTCTGCTAATTTTTTGTACTTTTAGTAGAGACGGGGATTCACCATGTTGCCCAGGTGCTCTCGAACTCCTAGACTCAAGTGTTTCACCCACCTCAGCCTCTTAAAGTGCTTGGATTACAGGCACAAGCCACCACGCCTGGCCGAGATATTTTTATAGAATCTGCATTTTATCTTGGGGTTCATGAGGTGTGCAATAATTTTGTAAGTTGCGTATATTTAGTTTAACATTTTGTATCATAAAATTATGAAGTTTGACAAATTGTGTCATGTGTCCACTAATGCATATAATAAAGAAATTTTCTCTGGTGGTAAACAGTGCCTGATTCTCCTAATTTGTACTCTCTATTTGTAGAAAATCCTCATATATTTCCATGATCTACACTTTTGTCTTTTACAGACTGCCAAATAACAATTATACAGCATATTTGAAATAACGTCACTGAAGCTGGTGGCACATAAAGTCTCTCACCTAAATAACTTTGGAAATGAGGGTATTCTGTAAGAGTAAAATATAAAGAAACTGAACTTAAGCACTGTATCCTAGTAGATAGGCATTCTTCTTAAAGTGGTACTATTTAACAATTCTGATAGCACTGTGCATGCATAATGAAATGTATAAAAAATGCAATGTATGGCATATGGTTTTAAGGGTTCCTGCCTTTGCAGTTGGTGGTTATGGACAGTCAAGGAAGGAAGGCTAGAAAAATCCACATGGTGTCAGAGTAGAGTGCAGCACCAGTGTTTTCTAAGGTTTGATGTAATAAAGGAACAGAATATTAGGTACTTTAGATATGTCTGTAAAATGGGTTAATATAACTATGCACATTTGCTAGGCCTGTTGGCTTAGAGATCCTAGAAACACTGATAAAACATTAACAACACACACAGCCAATACCACAATTATGTATTTCAACATAATTATTTAATACTAGGAACCCAGTAATCCTTGCAGAAAGAACTGACTATGTATCAAAAGATAATAGATAAAATGAGCTTAGAATTTTTTTGTAATACCAGGAAATAGAGAATTGCTCAAAAACAACAGGATAGGGTGTGCTCTAAGGAAACCGAATCCAAAATAAAAGAGCTCACAGCACTTAAAAAAGCAGTGGTGATTTGAGAAATACAAGGAATAATGTAGCATTGTGTCTTTTCCAGAGTATAAAGTAAACACCCATGAAGTAATACTAATATTAATATTTTATTAAATAAAGAAAATTGGGAAAAATACACCTCCCATGCATAAGAATTTCAAGTATCTTAAGTTAATTATCCTCCTGCCAAGTAGGTGAAATTTAAACATGTCTTTCTCCTGGGAACATGTGTGTGCTGCTCAGCAGGGCTCATCCCATCTAAATCTCTGGGTTCCAGAGAGTGCAGGGACAAAGGATTCCTGGGACTGGATGTTCAGGGTTGATCTCCCATTACTCTTTCTTTTTTCTGTGTGGACCCTGTTAGGGTATTTATAGTATCAATGTTTATCAACAAATAAGTACAGTAAACAAATAAAAATAAACCTTGCCCAGAGGAAATGGACATCTGCCTGTAGGCTGTGCAATTACAGCTGTAAACCACTGTCCTCTACAATAAAGCACAGTATTCAGTTAGAATTTTCAAAAGACAGATGTACTGATTGTGAGAACTAGAGCCCATAATTATCTCTATCCTGAGCTCATTTTGGCACAAAGCTGTTCAGTTTCAGACACATGTGCTTGTTTGAGGAAAACATAAGTGCAGGGACACGTGTGCTTATCTGAGGGAAGAGTTCACATACAAACAGGTGTGCTCGTCTGAGGGAAGAGTCCACATGAGGATGTGTTTGTTTGTATGAGACAGGTGTGTGTATTGTCTGATGCTAAATGCCCATTAAAAGACAGTGTGTTTAGGCTGTGCTGAACATTGAGGGAAATCTTTCTCAGTCAAGGGAAGATAAGAATCCTCTGGATTACTTGCTTGTCAGGAGGAAAACTTGGTTGCACATGAACCTGATCAAAGAAAGTCTATTGTGTATGTAAATCTTATATACAAATGGGGAAAGTTACTTCATTCTTTGTTGCCTGCAGTCTTATGCCCACAGTGTGTGTAAAGTCATCAGATTTTGTCTTTTATTTTTGAAACAGATTCTCGCCTGTAGCCCAGGCTGGAGTGCAGTGGCATCATCTCAGATCACTGCAAACTCTGCCTTTTGTCAAGTGATTCTCTGAAGCTTCAGCCTCAGATTTCTCAGGATCCTCTCATGCCTCTGCTAATTTTTGTACTTTAGTAGAGACGGGATTCACCATGTTGCCCAGGTGCTCTCGAACTCCTAGACTCAAGTGTTTCACCCACCTCAGCCTCTTAAAGTGCTTGGATTACAGGCACAAGCCACCACGCCTGGCCGAGATATTTTATAGAATCTGCATTTTATCTTGGGGTTCATGAGGTGGAAATAATTTCAAGTTATGCATATTTAGTTTAACATTTTGTATCATAAAATTATGAAGTTTGACAAATTGTGTCGGGTTCCTAGTGTTTTCTACAGTTTGATGTAATAAAGCTACAGAAGGTAAGCTACATAAATACGTTAGATGTGCCTGTAAACATGGGTTAATATACACATGCACATTTTCTAGGCCTGTTAGCTAAGAGATCCCAGAACCACTGATACCACATTAACAACACACACCCAATATCACAACTTTGTATTTTAATATAATTCTTTAATATCAGTAACCAGAAATCCTTGGAGAAATAACTGAGTCTATGTATAGAAAAGATAATAAAGAAAATGAGCTTGGAATTTCTTGTAAGACCAGGAAATAGGAATGTGTTCAAAAACAAAGGGATGGGGTGTGCTGTAAGGACCCAAAATCCAAACTAAATGAGCTCACAGTACCTAAAAATGCTGTGGTGATTTGAGCAATAAAATGAATAGTGTAGCATCAAATTTTCTCCATAGTAAAAAATAAAAATTAATGAACCAACACTGATATTAACAGATAAGTAATAGTGGCTCATGCCTGTAATCCCAGCACTTTGGGAGGCTGAGGCAGGCTGATCACCTGAGGTCAGGAGTTGGAGACCAGACTGACCAACATGGAGAAACCTCGCCTCTACTAAATATACAAAATTAGTTGGCATGGTGACACATGCCTGAAATCCCAGCTAATCAGGAGGCTAAGACAGGAGAATCATTTGAATCTGGGAGGCGAAGGTTGTGGTGAGCCAAGATTTTGCCTTTACACTCTAGCCTGGGCAACAAGAGTGAAACTCCATCTCAAAATAAATAAATAAATAATATAAAAATTTTTGAAAAAAGATATTTTTCATGCAGAAAAATTCCAAACGTCTTAAATTAATAATCCTCCCATAAAGTAGGTGAAATTTAAACACTTATGCTGTAATTGTGGTCTGAGATTAGAGACAAGAGTTTTGTGTTATATTTGGTTTCATAATTCATTTTTAGATATAATGCCAAAAGTATAATCTATGAAAAAATAAAATTATTTTATCCAAGTTTACATACACGCATGCACACACACACATAAATGTGTGTGCGTGTATATGTGTGTGTGTGTGTATATATATATATGAGTATTTTTCTGTCACTGATAAAGCAGTGAAAAGACAATTACAGACCTGGAGAATACACTTGCAACTCAAATATTTGTTACATGGCTTTATGTTAACGTAGTAAATGACTTTTCTAATGGGTATGTAAGGAAACTTACAACTGATCAAAATAAAACAATGAAATTAAAAATGAGCCAAATGAGTCAAGACAGACACTTCATCATAATTATATAGAAATAATTAAATATGAAATTTTGTTTAGAGACATGTGCATTTAAACCATGAGATACCACTACTAATCTATTAGAATGGTTAAAATACACAACACTTATAGTCCCAAATGGCAATGAGGATGTGGAAGAATGAGATATATCACGTGTGACTGGTATGAACCCAAAATCATAACTGCACACTATGGAAAACTTTAAAACATCTTGATATTCTATATAATGGAGGTAAATATTAAGTTAAAATGTGATCTAGCAACTGTTTTCCAAAATATTTACAACACTCATTCAAAAACTCATGCTTACCCTAATATCTTCAGAGAAATTCCTGTATCAGTTTTATAAATTTGATTGTTTTCCACTCCTTGAATTTTGCTTACAGAATAAATATTGTATGGAAATTTTCTCAAATAATTAGAGTGCATATGCATTTCTATTGTTCCTTTTCTTCAACGACTTAACCTCACTTTCTAAGAAAGTCTGCAATCAAATAATCCCTGTCATCTCCTCAGCCCCAGCACAGATACCTCCTTCCTCAGGCTTTCTGACATTCTCAGGATGTGCGTTTTCACACTGTGCGTCTTGTGCAGTAATACAGCCATATCTTCAGATCTCAGGCTGCTCAGCTCCGCATAGGCTGTATTCGTGGAGGTGTCTCTGGTCAAGGTGAGTCTGTCCTGAAACATCTGGGCATAGCTTGTATTATCATTGCTAGGGTTGATCCATCCCATCCACTCAAGCCCTCGTCCAGGGGACTGTTGCACACAGTGTAGCAGGTGATGGTGAACCAGAAAAATTGCAGGAGACTTTCACTGAGGCCCCAGACTTCCTCACCTCAGCCCCAGAGTGCACCAGCTGCACCCGGGAGTGGGCACCTGTGGAGAAGACACAGGAGTGGATGAAATTCTTTTTGACTGAAAAGAGTCCCCTCCTCATCCCTGGGAATGGGTAGTCATTTGCCTGTAGTTGCTGCCACCAAAAACAGGATCCTCCAGGTCCAGTCCATGGTAAGGAGATGCGGTTCCAGGGTTTTCTCCAGAGGAGGAATGTGGTTGTTGAGTGATGCTCTGAAGGCACCAGTAGATTTATATGTATCACAGAGGAGCTCAGGTTATTTGCATATTCATGAGGCAAGGTATTTCACAGCTCAAAGCCTGATCTAGGATGAGAAAAATACACAGATGCCACATCAGCCACACAAGAGTGGGATGCTGAGGGATCAAAGCCAAATCCTGCTTGAGGAAATGCACCCCCTGCCCCATTTCTAAGCTTTTTGTGGACAGCACTCTTCCTAATGAAGAACAATCCCCACTCCCAGGATGTGCTCCTCACTGTGAATCCACATTTTATTGAAATAGAGATTACCTCGATTGTTGCTGGGACTATCGCTGTCTCTGACATTGAGCAGGCACCTTGACTCCATCCTGGTCCCATTAGGAACAGTCAGAGCTCACTGGTAACTCTGAATAAGTGGCCACTAGTTATCCTACATGAGTGCCCAGCAGGCCCCATGGAGCGTTCCGAGATCTGCTGGGCACTCCCAGGAAATAGAGAATTGCTCAAAAACAACAGGATAGGGTGTGCTCTAAGGAAACCGAATCCAAAATAAAAGAGCTCACAGCACTTAAAAAAGCAGTGGTGATTTGAGAAATACAAGGAATAATGTAGCATTGTGTCTTTTCCAGAGTATAAAGTAAACACCCATGAAGTAATACTAATATTAATATTTTATTAAATAAAGAAAATTGGGAAAAATACACCTCCCATGCATAAGAATTTCAAGTATCTTAAGTTAATTATCCTCCTGCCAAGTAGGTGAAATTTAAACACTGATGCTGTGATTGTGGCCTGAGATTACAGACAAGAAAAAAATTCTGTTAGTGAGTTTCATAATGAGTTTTTAGATATAATGCCAAAAACATGATCTATGAAAAACGAAAATTATTTGCTACAAGTTTACACACACACACACACGTATGTATTTATATGAATATCTTTCTGCCAGAAACATTGATAAAGGAGCAGAAAGACAATACAGACTTGGAGAATACAC
Source organism: Cercopithecus mona (assembly GCA_014849445.1). Taxonomy (NCBI): domain Eukaryota; kingdom Metazoa; phylum Chordata; class Mammalia; order Primates; family Cercopithecidae; genus Cercopithecus; species Cercopithecus mona. Next base: position 10,944 of record JABBCR010000764.1, on the reverse strand, counting down.
TTGCAGATCACATATTTATTAAATGACTTTTTGTTACCTTGGTAAATGACTTTTATTATGAGTGTGTAAGGAAACTTACAACTGATCAAAAGAAAACAATGTAACAAAATGAGCCAAATATCAAAACAGACACTTCATCCAAATTATTTTAAAATAATTAAATATAAAATTTCACAGGGACATGTGCATTTAAACAACAATGAGATACCACTACTCATCTATTAGAATGGTTAAAATCCACAATTCTCATAATGCCAAATGGCAATGAGGATGTGGAAGAACATGATCTCTCATGTATTTCTGACAGAAATTTAAAATCATCATGGCACACAATGAAAAAATGTTAAAATATTTTGATACTTCATATAATGAAGATAAAAGTAGACTTAAAATGTGATCTAGCAGCCGCACTTAAAATATTTACAACACCAATTCAAAAACTGTTGTTCACACTAATAACTTCAGAGGAACTCTTGTATCAGTTTTATTAATTTGATTTATTCTCCACTCCCTGAATTTTGCCTACAAAATAAATGTCGTACGAAAAATTTCCCAAATAATTAGGAGTGCATACAAATTTTATTGTTCTTTTTCTTCAATGACTTGATCTCTCTTTCTAAGAAAGTCTTCAATCTAATAACCCCTGTCTTCTCTTCAGCCCAGCACAGCTGCTTCCTCCCTGGGGTTTCTGACCCTCTCAGGATGTCGGTGTTCACACTGTGTCTCTTGCACAGTAATACACGGCTGTGTCCTCAGATCTCAGGCTGCTCAGCTCCATGAAGGCTGTGCTTGTGGTCGTGTCCCTCGTCATGGTGACTCTGCCCTGGAAAGTCTGTGCACAGCTTGTGCCACCAGTATTAGTGTTGATCCCTCCCATCCACTCAGGCCCTTGTCCAGGGGCCTGTCGCACCCAGTCCACGTTGTGGTTGGTGAAGGTGTATCCAGAAGCCTTGCAGGAGACCTTTACTGAGTCCCCAGGCTTCCTCATCTCAGCCCCAGACTGCACCAGCTGGACCTGGGACTGGGCACCTGTGGAGAGGACACAGGAGTGAACAAAATTCTCTTTGATTGAACCAGGTCCACTCCTCAGCTATAGGACTAGAAAATCCCTTATCTGTAGCTGCTGCCACCAAGAATAGGATCCTCCAGGTCCAGTCCATGGTGATGAGCTGTGCTCCCAGGAGCATCTTTAGATGATGGATGTGGTTGTTGGGTGATGCTCTCAGGCGCCAACATACTTATGTTTATATCAGAGGAGCTCAGATGTTTTGCATATTCATGAGGCAGGGTATTTTAAAGCTCAAAGTCTCATCTAGGATGAGAAAGAGGACATAGATGCCACATCGGCCATACAAGAGTGGGATGCTGAGAGACCAAGCCCTAATCCTGCTTTAGGAAATTCATCCCCTGCCCCATTTCTAAGCTTTCAGTGGGCAGCACTCTTCCCACTGAAGAACAAGCTCAACCCCAGGATTTGCTCCTCACAGTGAACCCACATTTTATTGGCATAGGGATTACATGGATTGTTTCTGGGACCATTATTATCTCTGACATTGAGAAGGGACAGTGACTCCATCCTGGTCCCATTAGAAACAGTCAGAGCTCACTGGTAACTCTGAATAAGTGGCCACTAGTTATCCCACATGAGGGTCCAGCAGGCTCCATGGACAGTTCCGAGATCTGCCGGGCACTCCCAAGACAGAGTCCCCAGCACCTGACTGAGACTCCTCAGCTCCCAGGTCTTTCAATGGGAAGACTCTCGGTTTGCACATTTGCCCTGTGATGATTGGTTCTGAGTTTTCCCTCCCACTGACAGTAGTAATCAGGGGTTGAAATAAGAAAAGGAATTTGAATTTCTTGATAAATTCATACATCCCAAAATAATTACCAAGTAATTTGTGTTTTGAATAAGTTTGGCTTTTATTTCATACTCCATTAAATAGAATTAAAGTATTTACATAACTTTTAGTTTATATCCATAGATTGTCATATTTCCATATCAATTGATTTCTGATCCACTTGATCTGTACACCTGCCACACTCTCAAATCCACTAGTGCCAAGTCACACACACAATGTAGGAAACATTACTTAGCTCTGAATTCTGAATATCTTATTGATGGGAATATAGTGTCTCCCACAGTTATGTACCAATTGAATTAGTAAAGCCATCCGTATCCTTCATATTCTCACTGTTAAGATATTTATTATCCTAGAATCCCACTTTTAAATATAGTTCTCATTGCTTTATTGAGTGACGTAAGTGGTCCAGATGAAATAGGCTATTTAAAGGCATATCAGCAACTTGTTGAACACTTATTTTAGAATGATTTTTTGAATAAGGAAGGCTCAGGCCCTGAGAGAATAATTCTCATTATTTATCTCCCACAAATAAGTGAGATTATATAGTTTTCTGTTCCTGATTTAGTTTACTGAGAGTAATGAGCTCCAGTTCCATCATGTTCCTACAAAGGACATAATTTCATTCTTTTCTTAGCTGCGTAGTGTTCCATGGTTATATGTACCACATTTGTCTCTACCCATTCTGCCAGTGGACATTTAGGTAAATTCATGTCTGTGCTATTGTGAACAGTGCTGCAATGAACCTTCATGTTTATATTCCTTTTGGTATATGTCCAGTTGAGAGATTATTGGGCCAAATGAAAGTTCTGTTTTAGGTTATTTGAGGGATCACCACACGGCTTTCCACAATGGTTGAACTAATTAATATTTCCACCAGAAGTGTAGAAGTGTTCCCTTTTTTCCTGCAATTTTAGCAGCATCTGTTATTTTTTTTTTAAGATTAGCCATTCTGACTGGTGTGAGATGGTACCTCATTGTGGTTTTGATATGTATTTCTCTAATGATAGTGATATTCAGCACGTTTTTCTGTGCTTGTTGGCCACATGAAGGTCTTTTTTTGCTTAAGTGTCTTTTCATGTCCTTTGCCATTTTTTTTCTTGTATGTTTGTTTAAGTTCCATCTAGATTCTAAATGTTAGACTTCTGTCAGATGTAGAGGTTGCAAATATTTTTTCCCAATCTATAGGTTGCCTGCCTGTTTACTTTGTTGATAGTATATCTTGCTATGCAGAAGCTCTTTAGTTTACTCAGGTCCCATTTGTCACTTTTTGATTTTGTTGCAACTGCTTCTAGCATTTTCATCATAAAGTCTTTACCTGTTCTAATGTCCTGAATTGTATTTCCTAGCTTATTATCCAGAGATTTTATAGTCTTAGGTTTTACATTTAGATCTTTAATCCAAATATATTTTTTTCAATTGATGCTGAAAAAGCATTTGATGAAACTCAACATTCTTTCATGAAAAAAAAGAAGAACTCTTTACAAACTGGGTATAGAAGGAATACATTTCGACATAAGAAAACATATTCGACCGGGCGCGGTGGCTCACGCCTGTAATCCCAGCACTTTGGGAGGTCGAGACGGGCGGATCACGAGATCAGGAGTTCAAGACCAGCCTGGCCAACATAGTGAAACACGTCTCTGTTAAAAGTACAAAAATTAGCCAGGCGTGGTGGCGCGTGCCTATAATCCCAGCTACTTGGGAGGCTGAGGCAGGATAATCACTTGAACCCGGGAGGTGGAGCTTGCAGTGAGTTGAGATGGCACCACTTTACTCCAGCCTGCCGACAGAGCGAGATTAAAAAAAAAAAAAAAAAAAAAGTTGTATTCGAGAGACTTTCCTCTGATATCAGACTGAATAAGAAAAAAACTAAAAGTATGTTCTCTAATATCGGGAACATAACAAATATATCCCACTTTAACCATGATTAAAGCATAAACCGTTCTGCTGCCACCTTAGTCGGCTCTTATCTGCAAGCACCACCTCCTGGCCTCGTGTTTGAACTGCATGACCTAATAAAAAGTCACTCAGACAGGTGTACAGCACTTGAAAATGAGATTAGATTCTCAATATTTCTGTAATTCCAGCTCCGGAAAAGACCATAGGGCAACTAACACGCCCACTATGCTACTACTACAACTAGAATTCGAACAAGCCACCACGCTAAAGCTGTCAATAACAGAAGAAATCATACAGGGTATATGCTCCTCACCTGGTTATTCCCATCAAGGCTGGTGCTTTTGCTTGTCAGGCTCAGAGGTTCATCTCTGCCCAGCTTTGTCCCCCTCTCAAGGGCTGAACAGAGAACTCAGGTCACTGCGCATTTCATTCTCCCTGTGCACAGATATCAAGCATGCACTCAGCTGCTTCCAACACAGTCAACTCTAACCTGTAAGGCCATCTACTAATGTGAAGGGTGAACTTAACAATCCAATACAATATCTGCTGAAACAAATGTATTCCAAATGAGAAATGGTTCCTGAGGCCTCCAATATCTAGGACCTGCAGGAGCCAGTGAGCCTGCTCGCAGGCCCAGAACATTGTTACTACAACCATCACTTCTGAAAGCCATTAAATAATGGTCGTTTATAGACAAGGAACTCTTACAGAGTCTTTGCCACTCAGTAAACCAAGAACCAAATCAAAATACCTACACAATATGCATTATATTCACATACTCAACAGAATGGAATTTTCATCAAAATCAAAACAAATTCAGAAATAATAAGAAGAGATAGTTTAGCCAATGAAAAACAAACAGATAAGCAATTCTAGAAGTATGAAAAAACACAGTTACAACACCTCAAATATCACCTTAGCTCTCCAGCAATAGAATCTAAACAACATGATATGTTTATAATGTCAGATAAATAATTCAAAATGTTGATTTTAAAGAAACTCAATTAAATCCAAAAGAAAATTGAGAACCAACACGAATAAATCAGAACAACTCAAGATTGACCTAAGAGATTTATTTTTAAAAAATAATGTTCAGGGAATAAAAACTTGATTGAATTAATTACAAAACACAGTTTAAAAATTTAACAATAAAATACACTAAAAAGAAGAAAGAACATCAAACCTAAGAGACAGATATTTCAAATTAACCCAGTCCAATAAAAATAAGAAAAAAAACCGAACGAACTCATTGGGAAGTACTGAACCAATGAACCATGGATATTCCTGGGGGAGAAAACTAGTAAAAAGGCTTAGAAGAATAATTTGATGAAATAATTGAAGAAAATCTCTCTAGTCTTGCTACAGATTTGCACATGCAGATAAAAGAGGCACAGAAAACTCCATGACGAGACACTGGAAGACAGACATTACCAAGATCTACAGTCCTCAGACTATCTAAAGCAAATAGGAAGAAAAAAAATTCTAAAATTCACAATAGAAAAGTGTTTAACAATTTGCAAGAAATTCTATTGTACTAACAGTGTACTTCTCAGCATAAACTTATAAGATAGAAGAGATTGGACTCCCAATTTTAGACTTCTTAAAGAAAAAAAGAAAAAAGTATATGTCAATAATTAATTTTGTATCCTGCTAAACTAAGTTTCATAAATGAAGGATAAATAAAGTATTTCTTAGGTAAGCAAATACTAAGGACATTTATGTACACTAGACTGGACCTGCAAGAAATACTCGAGGCAGACATAAACACAGAAGCAATAGGACAATACTCACCGTCATAAAACACACGAAATTATAAAACTCGCTGTTAACACTACTGCACAATAATGACCACAAAGCCACTAGTTAACAATTGACATGACAACAGCAGCAAAACCTCACATATCAGTATTGTTTGAATATAAATGAGTTAACTTCTTCACTTAAAAAATATAGATTGATGGCAAAACCTCACATATCAGTATTGTTTGAATATAAATGAGTTCAATTCTTCATTTAAAAAAATATAGATTGGTGGAATGAATTAAAAAAGGTTTCTAATTTATGCCACTGACAGGAAACTCAATTGGTAAAAACATATAGATTCAAGTTCAAGGGGTGGAAAAAGATATTTCATGCAAATGGAAACCAAAAGCAAGAAAGAGTATCTATGCTTATGTCATATAAAACAAACTTTAAATAAACACCAGTAAGTAAAGACAAAGAAACTCATTATATAATGATAAAATGATTGAGTAAAAATAACAATTCTAAATCTATATGCACTCTACACCAGAAAACCCATGTTCATAAAACAAATGGTATTAGACCTAAGGAAAAACGTGGATGACAGTACAATTGTGATTGACTTCAATGCCCATCTGACAATACTAGGCAAATCACTGAGACAGAAAATCAACAAAGAAGCACAAGACTTAAATTGGACTCTAGACCAAATGAACCTAACAGATATTAACAGAACATTCTGCCTAAGGACTGCAGAATATACATTACTCCCATTAGCACAGAATATTTTCTAAGACAAATTATATACTACGACAGAAATAAAAGTCTCAATAACTTCTTGAAAATGAAATATATTCTCAGACCACAGTAATGTAAAGCTAGAAATTAAACCCTGGAAGAATACTCAAAACTACACACACATGAAAATTCCACAACTTACTACTGAGTAAACTTTGGGTCAATGATAAAATTAAGAAGGATGTTGTAACATGTTTGAAATGATTAAAAAGAGAGAAACAGCATACCAAAACCTCCAGTTTACAGCAAAAGCTGGGCTAAGGGGGAAGACTATAGTGTTAAATGCCTACATCAAAAAGACACAAAGATCACAGATTAAAAACCTGACATTACATATCAAAGAACTGGAAAAACAACAATGAACCAAACACACAGCTGAAGAAAACAAATAACAAAGACCAGAACAGAACGAAATAAAGTGAAGAACCAGCAAATACAAAGAACCTACAAAATAAATGATTGGGTTTTTGAGATGACAAACAAAACTTACAGACCACTAGCTAGATCAGGCAAGTAAAGTAGAGTGGCAATGTAAGTAAGCAGAATGAGAAATGAAACTAAAACATGACAACTGATGCCACAGAAATATAAACGATCAACATAGACTACTATGAACATCCCCAGGCTCACAAACTAGACAATTTAGAGTAAACAGATAAATGTCTGGAAACATGAAATCACCCAAGATTGAAACAGGAAGAAATAAAAATCCTAAGGAGATGATCAAAAAATAGTGACATTGAAACAGTAATTAAAAAGAAAATCTCAACAAAAGTGCCCTAAAATGGATGGATTTAAAAGCTGAATTCTGCCCAGTATATAAAAAGAACAGCTAGCAATTCTATTAAACCTGTTTCAAAACATTGAGGAGACGGTGTTTCTCCCTAACTCATTCCACAAAGCCACCAACAACCTGATACCACATCCATGCAAGGACACAAAAAAAGAATACTATGGATCAATATCACTGCTGACTATAGATGGAAAAATCCTCACAAAGACACAAGAAAATTGATTGCAACCACATATCAAAAAGATAATATGCCACAATCTACTAAGTTTTATTTCAGGGATGCAATGACTATTTAATATCCACAAAACAATAACTGTGATTCATCACATAAATAGAATTCAAGACAAAAAAAACATAATCATGTCAACGGGTGCAGAAAAACAGTTTGATAACATTTAACATTTCTTTATGATAAAAACCCTCCAAAAATTAGAATAGAAGGAAAACATACCTCAAATTAATAAAAATCATATACGACAAACTCACACACAGCATTATACTAAATAGGAATATGTTGAAAGTATGCCTCCTAAGACTCAGAACACGTCAAGGATGCCCACTTTCATTACTCTTAATCAATATAGAACTTGAAATCCTAGCGAGAGAAATTAGGCAAGAGACAGAAATAAAGGCACCCAAATTGGAAAAGAGGAAATAAAATTTTCTGTGTTTGCTGATAATATGATTTTGTACTTAGAAAACTAATATCCTTTCAAAATTCTCCTAGAATTGATAAGTTCATTCAGTAAAGTTTTAGAATGAAGGAAAAAAAAAACATAAAAATGCCAGTAGTATTTTTATACACAAGTAACAATTAAGCAAAGAACCATATTAAAAACACTACTATTTACTATAGCCATAAAAAAGAAAATATTTGGGCATTAATTTGACCAAGGTGGTGAAAGATGTCTCCACCAGAAAAACTACAAAACACTTATAATGGGAATTTTTGATGACACAGAATATTGAAAAACATCCCATTATCATAAATGGAAATAATTAATGGCCATAGATTGAAAGGTTAAAATGATCATATTGCTCAGAGCAAGTTACAGCATCAAAGTAATTCCTATCAAAATACTAACATCATTTTCAACAGAATTAGAAAAACCACAACAAACTAAACACACAGTAGAAGAAAACAAATAACAAAGACCAGAGCAGAACTAGATAAAGTTAAGAACCAAGAAATACAAAGAACCAACAAAATAAAACACTGGGTTTTTGAGATGATAAACAAAACTTACAGACCACTACCTAGATTAGGCAAGTAAAGTAGACAGGCAATTTAAATAAGCAGAATGAGAAACAAAAAAGAAAAGATTACAACTGATGCCATAGAAATATAAATGATCAACACAGACTACCATGAATATCTCCAGGCTAACAAACTAGAAAATTTAGGGTGAACAGATAAATGTCTGAAAACATGCAATCTCCCAAGATTGAAACAGGAAGAAATAAAAATCCTGAAGAGACCAACAAAAATTAGTGATATTCAAGCAGTAATTTTAAGAAGTCTCAACAAAGAAGCCCTAAAACAGATGATTTTAAACGGTGAATTCTGCCCAATATGCAAAAAGATCTGCTAGCAATTCTATTAAACCTGTTTCAAAACATTGAGGAGACGGTGTTTCTCGCTAACTCATTCCACAAAGCCACTAACAGCCTGATACCACCTCCATGTCAGGACCCAAAAAGGAATACTACAGATCAATATCACTGATGACTATAGATGTAAAAATCCTCAACAAGACACAAGAAAATTGAATCCAATCACATATCAAAAAGATAAAATGCCACGATCTACTAAGTTTTGTTTCAGGGATGCAAGGATGGCTCAACATTCATGTACCAATAACTGTGATCCACCACATAAACAAAATTCAAAACAAAAAACATATAATCATGTCAATAGGTCAAAAAAAAAAGCATTTGATAACATTTAGGATTTCTTTATGATAAAAACCCTCAACGAACTTAAAATAGAAGGAAAACGTACCTCAAATGAATAAAAACCGTATATGGCATACTCACACACACATTATACTGAATAGGAATATGTTGAAAGTATTCCTCCTAAGACTCAGAACATGTCAAGGATGCCCACTTTCACCACTTAATCAATATAGAACTTGAAATCCTAGCGAGAGAAATTAGGCAAGAGACAGAAATAAAGGCACCCAAATTGGAAAAGAGGAAATAAAATTTTCTGTGTTTGCTGATAATATGATTTTGTACTTAGAAAACTAATATCCTTTCAAAATTCTCCTAGAATTGATAAGTTCATTCAGTAAAGTTTTAGAATGAAGGAAAAAAGAAACATAAAAATGCCAGTAGTATTTTTATACACAAGTAACAATTAAGCAAAGAACCATATTAAAAACACTACTATTTACTATAGCCATAAAAAAGAAAATATTTGGGCATTAATTTGACCAAGGTGGTGAAAGATGTCTCCACCAGAAAAACTACAAAACACTTATAATGGGAATTTTTGATGACACAAAATATTGAAAAACATCCCATTATCATAAATGGAAATAATTAATGGCCATAGATTGAAAGGTTAAAATGATCATATTGCTCAGAGCAAGTTACAGCATCAAAGTAATTCCTATCAAAATACTAACATCATTTTCAACAGAATTAGAAAAAAGTAAAATTCATGTGAAAACTTAAAAGAGCCTCAATAGCCATAAAAATCCAAATAAAAAAGATCAAAGGTGGTACAAATGCATTGCCTGACTTCTAATTGTACTACAGTCCTGTAACAAATACAACAGGGTGCTGTTGTTAAAATAGACATATAGATGAGCGGGACAGGATAGACATTCCAGAAATAAAGCCACACGCTTGCAGCCAACTGACTCTGGCAAACTAGATAAAAAGCATGCACTGGGAAAAAAAGTCACTTTGTTCAATAAATTGTGCAGGAAAAACTGAACAGCTATTTGCAGAAGAATTCAACTGGACCCATCTCTCTCACTGTATACAAAAAATAAGCCCAATATGGATAAAAGTCTTAACTGGGAGACCTGAGAGTCTGAAAGCCATAGATGAAATTCTAAGAAATGAAAAGGCTGCCCCAGACATTGATTCAGCACCCCTGCCTGTCTGATTCCTCATTCTGTTTCTTTTTATTATGCGCTTATAGTAATAAATATTTTTACATTATTTAGATCTGTTTGCTTTTCACACACAATGGACCCTTGTCTCTCTTTTTCTCTCGTTTTCTTAAGCTGCTAGGGAGAATAAAGTGTCAGGTCTTACTTTTGGTGCCTCGCTGCTGATGAATTAAGGTTTATTCTTTCTCCTCCTTTTCCCCCACACACGGGAAATCTAGTAAGAAATCATGGAAGCTCCCTTATCTGATGCCAGCGTGAGATTTAAATCACACAAGCTCCTTCTCCTGAGTACAAACACCCTTTGACCCCACCACCAAATTATTAGAAAGCCCTGAGACAGCCTCCTTTCCTGCCCTACTGAGGAAATTCCAGTTCTGAACGGCCTGTGCTGCCCTCAGCAGACACCTCAATAATAGAGTAGGTAAATCTTTCCGGATTCGCTTGGGGTGTGAGTGTGGAGCCGTCATTCTCGACATCCACACTGAACATTGGTGGGGTCTCTCTTCCTTTGCGTGGGATCATCTGTAATTGGAACTGTGGGCTTGGAGTCCTGACAGTGACCACCACAGGGCCTTTCTTCTCTTGCACTGGATGCGAACTCCCTCTGCCCCCATGACGACTTGCACGTTATCCTGCCTGCTGCCCACTGGCCTTTGGAGTTCTGTTGAGCTGGGCTGCAGTGTTGAGTTAAACACAGCATCCTTTATAGATTTAGCTGGTT